>JASVER010000021.1:10545396-10572469 GCA_030449065.1 Oceanodroma leucorhoa
TAGTTCTGGGCTGTACATCTTGCAAGGAAGGAAGATGTACAGCTGGAGCACAGATAGCCAAGCAGTAGAGATGGACCCTGCTCCAAGGGTTTTCCACTCAGCATGCCACTTTTCTAGATGGTCTTCCTGAAGATGTGGAAGCTCCTTTGCAGAGGTAACCTTGATGTCTCCAGGACAGCTACTGACTCTGCTCTGTGGAGACAAACCTCCCATGCCAACAGCCCTTTACTGCCCAGAACTTGTCACCATCCTTTTTGAAACATGGAGTGAAACTTGGAGTGAAACATTGACTTAATGYGTTTTGGGGCTGGATAGTGCATAAACAACACGGAAAAGAATAGAATTCTTCCAGATATTTCTCCTGGAGATGTATGATAGTGAAGGAAAGAGTTCCCACATCTTAGCCACTCCTCCCAGACATCATTAGCATGTCTACTCTTGAATAGAGGATCCTACTCCCCATTCCACACTAGGAAAGACACTGTGATGGTGTGGCTGCAAGTCCTGAATTTCTGACACCACAGACTTCTTGAGTGCTCTTGGGAGAGTCACTTAGCAAGCGGGGTAAAATGGAGAAAATATCATATCTGCTTAGCAGGACTGCGGGGAGGAGACATGCTGTTTTCTCTGAGCTTTGTTTTTCATAACTAAAAGACAAGAGAAAGCTACCTGTCATGTCAGCTATTTCAGACACCCAGACACCCATCTCTGAGGGGCTGAAGGTATAAAGTCTTTCCAACATTTGTCTGGTAGGGCATGTACCCAGGGAGTGTGAGAAAGGGTTTCAATTCCCTCTTTGGCTCGAGGGGATACAAACCCACAGCTGTCGTGTTAGGATTTGCACAACCGTTGACACTACATTGACTCTGGATGAAAAAAAAAAAAAAAAATCTAAATAAACCCCAAGAACCAAGAAACTGGAAATAAAACTGGGGGCAAACTAGTGCTTCTGGTATTTGAAGCCAGCACAGCCCTGCCTCTTACACTGGGGGCCTGTCCTAACACTCAATTTCCCCCTGATTACTGTGGTTGGCATCCTTCTTACAGGTTAGACATCATGGGGATTGCAGGGGAGGAAGGCATTGTCCAATCGAGGAAGATGGTGAGGAATCTGTGAAGTGAGCTTTGAGAGTTTTGGAAGCCCAATCTTTTACTCAGGTGAGGTGAATTTTGTTTTCCACTGGAGTATAAAGAGGACTACCCAGCTGCTATCAGCACACTGTGGTTTCCTCCTTGAATCCATCAAGAGAGCCACCTTACCTAGATGTGGGAGGAAAGGTCTGCCGTTCCCTTGTGGGGAGGTTCACCCACAAACACCTCTATGGTGAAAGCTAAACCAGAATGGCTTGAATGAAAGGCCATGTTGCACCAGTTTGGATGAAAAAGGATGCCAGAAAAGATTAATACCAAATGCTCCTCACCATGGATGCAGAAGCTGAAGCACTGATGGTGTAAAAGTCAGTGCCTGCTCCTTATTTGCAACTACACTGAAGTCCAGGCTGGAAGGAAGGCCTCAGCTCTGAAGGGTACCTCTCAGAGCTACCTTGAGCCAAAGCCACATCAGTTGTTAAGAAGATGGTGACCCCCAGGAGAAGTAGGTTTCTTTAGGTTCACACTGACAGCCTTGCAGGCACAGCTACTTTCTGAATAGCAGAAGTGAAATCCAATGGGACTGGTGAGTCAGAGCTCACATGAGCTGCAAAAACATATGCAGACATCACTATTGGCTTACACTAACACGAACGGTGTTGCCTGCTGGTCCTGAAATCTGTGTGCAGGATAAGCGAGGACACCTGCAGCAATGCAGCCTTGCTTGTCCCGGGTACCAGCAGAAGATACTCCAGTCCCTCAGCCCAGCTGGCCTCTGTGCTAAACTTGCCAACCAGCAGATCCCTCAGAGCCGAGAACCGAGGGTGCAGGACATGGGGATGATGTCYCCCACCTTATGATGCTCTTTGTACTATAGGGGGCTTATAAGAAAGAGGGGGACAGACTTTTTTGTAGGGTCTGTTGCAACAGGACAAGGGGTAGTGGTTTTAAACTAAAAGAGGGTAGATTTAGACTAGATATAAGGAAGAAATTTTTTGCAGTGAGGGCGGTGAAACCCTGGCACAGGTTGCCCAGAGAGGTGGTAGGTGCCCCGTCCCTGGMAACATTCAAGGTCAGGTTGGACGGGGCTCTGAGCAACCTGATCTAGTTGAAGATGTCCCTGGCCATGGCAGGCGGGTTGGACTAGATGAGCTTTAAAGGTCCCTTCCAACCCAAACCATTCTATGATTCTATGGTTCTAAGAAATGAATGGTCACATCTCAGAGCACAGGACATATTTCTCCCCAGGGAAAGGAGGAGGGAAGGTGGGAAAAAAATGTTAAAAGGATTTTATTTTTTTTTTGTGATCACAGAGAAGCAAATTGTTTACCAATCAGAACTATTAAATATTGGCATGGCACCAGGTGAATATGGAGAACAGGGAACCCCTTGGCACACGCCAGCTGACAGATCCATCCATGCTGCGGAGACAGTGCCCAAGCGCTGGAGGGGAACAAGTATTGTTCCCATCATAGAGGAGGAGGAGGAGGAGGAGGATCACAGAGGTGTCATCGCTGCTGTGAGCCTGACATTGCTTGTGGGGAAAATACTGGGAACGTTGGAAACAAAATATTGGCTCTCGCGGCCTTGGAGGCGGGCAAGCTTCAGTTTCACCACATTCCTCTCGATTGTAGCAATAAAGGATCCCATCTCAGATAAACCAACAGAAAGGRTTTTACATAAGCTGTCTGGCTCAGCCTCAAGCTTCCTTCAGCTCTTCTTCAGCGAGGCCCCTGTTTCCAGTGTTCATATTTCCCCTGACCCATCCTCACCAACCTCAACATGTTGGTCTCCTGCAACAGCATCTCCTGGCCTGGCACTGAAGGCTCCTCAGTTACCCCCTTAACCCCTTCAAAGGGGATCCTTGTACCATGCTTGCTGTTTGCTTTCAAAGATGCACCTTCTACCCATTAGGAAAGGTGGAGAAGAGCAAGTTGTGGCCTTGGATGCACTCAACACAGGAACTATAAAAGAAGGGAATAAGTCCAGCTACCTGGTGGGATGGTCAATCATTCCACAGAGCACATTCCCAAATTTGACAGCATGTGCTGTATTCATACTAGGTATATTGGAAAATGCTTTCCAAAGTCAAAGCTTTAGGAAGAGATCCTGAGCTTCTTTAAAGCTTTCATTTCTTTACTTGGTGTCACTCCCAAGTCTAAATAACAAGCAGCCAAGTGCCTTGACCCTGATTTTCTGCTCRATCACAGCAGCATCAGTCAAGAAGTCCTTGTTGTTACTCTGAGAAGACTCTGGAGGCTTTAGGAAGATCAGAGCCTGGTGACTGCCTCACCCAGTGGGCTACAAATGCTGCAAAAAGTCCCTCTCTGGGCATAAGTGACTCTGAAATGCTGCCTCAGTTTCCCCRTTTGCAAAAATGGACAAAATTCGTATATCATGGCACATAACAAAACACTCATAAATTCATTCAAATGGTGATCACTATTGACTGACACCACAGACCACAYCTGGCATGCTGTTCATACAGGACAGAGACAGAAAGCTCAACTTACACTCTATACAGCCTGAGCTTTGTGCACCCTTTCAATTTACTACATGACAGAGAAGAGGGGCAAAAARGAGGACTTTTCTCCTCACCCAGTACTGCATGACGCCTTATTACCCTAGGAGTGATGCTTATACTTGGATCACTCTTTTTCCATAGGGCCTTCCGTGAGAACATCCGTACCTCGAGCTGCCTCTGTGCTGAGCTGTGTGGACATGGCTACTTTCTTATCAGCACCTCATCTGGGCTTATAGCCGTTATAGGTCTTGGCAGTAGCAGCTCTGCGTTGCACAGAGATGTGTCCAGAGCTATATAAACCCCCATCAACCTTGTCCAGAAGAGCATGATTGCATGGGATCCTTTGGACAAGAGCAGAACCTAAATGATTGCCTGGGATCCCTTGGGTGCAGAAGGAYCACCAAGTCCATTCCTCGAAGATGTGTTTGTAAGACTACAGTCGCAGCGTAGATTTACAGACTGACCTGAATGATTTTGAGCCATACACCAGYGAAACCCAGACACCTGCTGCCGTTGTCTGGCGTGTGGGCTTGTCTCAGGTCCCTTAGTCTTTAGCAGCATTTCCCAAGTGGGTTTTATCTCCAAGCCTGGGGAAGCCAGCTTTGCAAAAAGAGCAGTCCTTGGGGGCTGCAGTTAATCGAGGCTTTCAGGTCTAACCCTGAAATGGGTGGCTGCAAGAGCAGGTGCAGCGGTGGGAGAAATGCAGCTTCGGAGCACCCACACTGCAGCAAGTGATGTCAGCCAGCAGCTGCCCCCAGATCCATGCCGGGCTCTGCGTGATGCCACAGCCCATGCCCTTCTTCACGGAGAGCCATGCCAACTCCATGCCCAGCTGATTCTGCACTGTTTCTCATCAAAATCCAGCTCCGGGGTTTGTTTGACTTTTTTATCCTTTTAAAAATCAGGCCCCAAAATGCAAAGGCTTATGCAAATATGAAGCATAATAACAAGAAGCTAACCACACTTTTGCATATCTTAAAGGAAAGGTTAGGTTTGGGTCCCATCTGTGTTTTGAACGAAGTTCTGATTGAGTTCTTGTTTCCTCTGAACCAGCATGCTAGTGTCAACACATCCCTGGGAAGATGAAAGGCCCTAAAAAGACATTTGATCAGATTAGCTGTGATTCAGATCATTGGAGGGAAATTATTAAATGGGCAATTCCTGCCAGGGAACATGAAGGCAATACAGATAAGAGAGAATGTTGGATTGAAGGAGGTTGGATTAACACAGTTGTAAAATCCTAAAGGCCAAGTTCCCTTAAAACATCTGAATAGTGGGGTTTTTTTTTCTTTTTTTTTTTTTTTTTTTACTTTTTTCTGCTGGTTGCTTATGCTTATCGTTGCACCCAGCACAACAGAGCTGCAACCTCCAGCGTGGTGCTCGCGCTTCCAAACCTTTTAGGCTCTACCTGAAACAGGTAGAGCCAGATTGCCAGACGCCGGAGCAGCCCGGGAGCCTCGCGTGGTGCTGGGAGCGGGGCCAGTGCTCCCTGCCGCCCTCCGAGCCCTCGTGTGAGCCGAGGGTGGGTCAAGGGCTGGAATGCTCTCACTAATTAGCTACTGTCAAAATAACCCCAGGTGATCGCAGGTAACCAGACCCCCAAGATAGGCAAATCAGCAGGACGGTCTGGTATCAGTAACCCAAGTCTGATACCTGCAAAGCAAACATCCCTCTATCTATCTCTCTGTCTATCGCCCTATCTCGCTGTCTATCTAATCATTACCATGTATGTCTCTCTACCTACCCTGCTTAATGCAAGCACGTTTTATCTGTCTTTCTGTTGGCTTGGTCATGTGTGAAACACTCGGTGCCTGATCCCCCCCTCCCGCCATCCCATAAATGCCGCCTTCTGAATATTTCATCGCCGCCTCGAGTCCTGAAACGGCACGGTCCTCTCGGTCCTTCGAACCGCCCCAAATTACCCYGACCCCTCGTCTCCCCAACGGCCGATGTCCCTGGGAGGCTCTAGACAAAAGGAAGCTGTGTGCCAATTGGGGGTTATTAGCAGAGATACAGCGCACTCATTGTGGCAGGACCGAGTCCTTAATGAAAGGGGAAGGCGGAAAAGGAGCGGGGAAGGACTGGGGTGAAATTCTCTGGGGTGCGTTCCAGGTTAAAGGATCATCGGGTTCCCTTCTGGCCTCAAAAAAAAAAAAGGCAAGAATAAAAAGGCAAGCCCCAAAGACTGCTATGCAAAACAGCCCCGCTGGTCAATAGGATACGGGGAGGAAAAAAAAAAAGCAAAATTGTATTCTGTTATCAGAAGCAACATGGTCGAACAAAAGGATCGCCTTCGCCCACCTGAGAATGGAATGTGAGGCTCCATTTCGCTGCTCTGATCGTATTTGACAGCCCCCCTCGAGACTGCCTGGTTGGTATGGCAAATCGTCCTTATTACCTGCTGGGGTGAATGAATCCCCCTTTGTGCTGGCACTGTCACGCTGCATTAGGTTGACAATGGCCCAAGATATTTTATATGAAATTTGCCCTCACTTGTGATTAGCCAGCACCAACTAAGTCATAGCAACCTAGAACTATGCATTGGCCRGGCCCCGTTGTCGGCCGAAAGGGAAATCCCTATTCAAATGGTTTAATAAAACAATCTAAAGGGCGTGTGAATCGTGAAAAGCATTTTCACTTTTCTCTTTAGCTTAATCTCATGGTCGCTGGGATATTGTGCTCTGAGCAGACCCCAGCAGGGTGTGGGCTAAGGTCCCCCATCAACTTCTTTTACAGCCTCCTTTTCTGCGAGTTAATGATATACCGGTGTGATTGCCTCCCGCAGCAAGAAGAAACACGCATTTGATGAAAAGGATGGACCTCCTAACACATCCTAAATGGCAACAATTTCTCATCCAAAGGTCACAGGTCATAACCTGGATTTTGAATCACCACCCAGATCTTTTTCAAAGCCCTGCTAAAGCTGGGGGATTCTGCAAGGCCGTTTTACACACAGACACGCACACACACGCAGAGACGCTGCATTATCTCCAGAGGTTCCTGCWCCGCTTGAGTCCTGAGTTTAGTGTTTGGAAACAATTGGATTTTCCCCTGGTTTTGGGCTACAGTTTGCTGTCCTTTCAACCCTGGGKTGTGACGCAGGGAAGAGCACAAGACAGAGGTGGGCAATGCAGAGATGCGTGGTCTCTCTGCAAGGCACCTCCTGAGCATCCCCAGAGGGTCACCCAGAGCTCAGCAGTGCCCGGGGTWCAAGCAAGACCTTCGGTTGAATCACCAGCTGGCCGTTCATCCAAAACCTGCCGTGTTCCCAGCCCCGAGCATCACCTCCAGCAAGGCTTCAAGGTCTCAAACCTCTCCCCTCTTGCTTGCAGGTGTGGAAAAGCTTCCCCAGTGCTGACCCCTCGATAAACAAGATCTCCCACGCACGGGTGAGAYGCAGCCACAGAGATTTGGCTGTGGAGTGGGGTGGGAGGAGAGGGAAGAAGCGTAGGGTTCCCCTTTTGCATTTTTGCTCCTCTTCCTCGCCCGGGCTGGGAAGCAGAGAAGGCAGCGGCGGTGGGTGTGGGGTCTCCGCAAGGCTAGCTGAAAGCCGTGTGCTCATCTTAACGTTTACCTAAACAGAGGAACGCTTTGCATCTGCAAAATGAGGCTGGAAATCCCCTGGGAAACGAGCTCCCTCATGAACCTCCTGCAGCCGAGCTTCCAAGCAGAAACGAAAGGTGAAGGGGAAAGCAGCACAGGAACCTGTTTTGTTTTCCCTACTTTTCTTTCCTCTTCTCTATTTCCCCCCCCTTCCCACCATGAAGCCTTGGGCCAGGTGGGGGGTTCCTCCGTTGGCTGTACGTCAATATTCTCCCTCGATTTTTTTCCCACCGGAGCTCAGCAAGAAGAGCGGGGCTGCAGGGAGCATGCACAATGGAAGCAGCCCAGGCTCTCACGGGGGACCCTTTTGGCTTTCGAAATTCACGTTAGCCTCTGCTAAAAGGTGTTCACACGAGCTGTGGTATATTTCCACTGCAGCTCTCCACSTAATTGTAAGCTATCTGGGGCAAGGAGTGATTTTGTTATTATGTGCTTGTACAGTATTTAGCACAATGGGGCCCTGATCTCTGCTTGGGGCCTCAGAGTCTACTGTAATACAAATAATTAACCATAATAGAGCTGGGCAAATGTCTTAATAAAACCATGGAATCAATTTGAGGCAATTAAGCAATTTTTTGGCTTGCAGAAGTTTTTGCTTTACAGGCTCAATTTGGAGAAGGGAGGGGGTTTTGGGTGCTGGGGGAACTGCAGGGAACTGCTCACACCCCTGCAGCAGGCTCTGGCAATCTTTTTTTTTTTTTTTTCTTCTGTGGGTTTCAGTTTCACCCAGTTGGGGAGGCAGAAAAGTTTGATGCAGCTCCTAAAGCACAAAAGCCACTTTTTATAAATAGCTCGTGAGAGGAAGCATGGTTTGGAGGCTGGATCTCTGGTTCCTGAGGGAGAAGGGGCTCAGTCCTAAGCAGCAAGACTTTTGAGAAACTCATCTGCCGTGCCTCTGCCCCAGTTGCCCACCTGTGAAATGGAGAGCAATCATTACTGTCSTGCTTTCTAATCCCAAGCACTTGAGGACGCAGATAGCTGCTAAAGCAWTGAGGATTGCAGATCTATTTAGACAGAGAGGAATAAGAAAATTGCAAAGCCCCAGACACAGACTGGATGATTTACAAGCAATTATAAGTCAGCAGATAAGCTTTGGATGACAGATATTCTGATTATAGTTGAAGCTCTCGTATAATTTGCAAGCGGAAAAGGGAGCTAAATATATTGAACACTTGTCTAAAGATGTATTCAGTTCTGTACTTGTCCATCACGGAGGGAGTGCATGTGAGGACAGTACAGCAAGGAGCGCATCTTCTAAGGGTGGGCAAACTAAGAAATATACTGGCTCACACAGCCAAAACAGTAACCTCAGGAACTGAACTACACCACCCTTTTCTGAAGGAAACAGCCATAAACACATCTGCTGGCCAAGTGGGTGTAGACCCCGAACTCTGTCATGCACAGATCTTTTAYGGCCAAGCCTTTGCAGGAACTCTTATGACCAACAGTCATGTTCTAAGAAGCATTCCTTTAAATCTTTCAGTCCTAGGAAGACACAATCAGAATAGTCACAACATCAAAAGTGGAAAAAAAGGTCAAAAAACATCCATACAGCATTGTGCATTGGCACTATGGCTAAGACAAATCTGTGAACTGGTGATCAGCCTTGTGTTGGTCCCAGACATGGAGAAATGAGTCCTGGTACTTAAAAGTTGAAGAAAAGGATCTGCACCACAATGTTTTCAAAGTAGACCTCCCCTTCTACTACATGTATGTCCTAATAACTGCTCATTTTAGCTACCACAAAGAGTTAGCCTGTCATTCTGGTGGACTGAAAATGTCATCAGTTTGATTTGGGAAGCCAAGCAAAAACACGCAAGGTGAATACGTGGCTAGGAGACCACCTGGCAACCTGTCACACCCAGAATAAGACAAAAAGAGCTTGAGTTCTTGGCGAATGTAAGACTACAGAAATGAGGTAATGGAAGTTTTCTATCAGCTTCACTGTCAAATTATAGACAGGGGTTAAATAATAATAATATCAACAATAAAATAGCCATAACTTCTATCTACTTGTGATTTAAAACAGTGAAGCTCTCACACACACAAACAATGTCTACCTTGCCCCCACCAATGCGAATGGGCTACTTATGGGCAACTGTCCACCCACATGCCTGTGCCCACACTGGTGAAGCAGGTGGCATGCAGTTCTCATCCTGCGGTGTGGGCAAGTGCCAYGTGCTCTTACTGCAGGGACGAGAAGTCAGCTCAAGGAGTGAGCTGTGTTCAACCGGAACATCCAGCCTGGGTTAGGAGAATGGTCTAGGTTTTCTGATGCCCACCAAGAAGCTCTCAGACATGATGCCCACCAAGAAGGTCTCAGACATGATGCCCACCAAGAAGCTCTCTTCCTCACTGAGCCACACAGATTTTTGAACCACTAACCCCAAAACAATTTCAAAATTGTGGATAGATGTTGTCAAGACTCCGTTCTCCTGCTGCTGCATGACCCCTCCCATAATCAGAACTGCAGCACAGTTGTTGCAGCATGAGATAGCTATTTGTCCTCAAAAAAAAAAACCTGCTGTAGAAGCAAAGGATACCAAACACCTCCAGACAACATTCTCTACCAGTCATCATTTGTATTCATAAGACAAGCCAATTTCATTAATCTTATGCTTACCTTATTTTGCCCAGGTTTCTTAAGCTCAAATGACGCCCACCTACCTAATTACAGAGATGCAGTTTTCTCGCCCAGCCCCGTGCCGTRCGCTCGTCAGCTTTCGTGGCGAGCRGAGCTGGAAGTGTGCAGAGATGCTCTCTCCTATGGAGCTGATCTCTTCCAGCCTGAACTGCACATGGGTTTTGCCCTCCCAGGCAAGGAAAACAATGGGCACCCAGAACATGAATAACCTCCAGGTAGGGACTGGAGTCTCTCTGACGAGAGACGGGGGCTGTGAGCGAGTGGGAAGAAGAGGCAGGTGCTGTGGGTTTTGATCCAGCTTCGATCTCTGTCTCTGGGTTCACCCATTTTAAGCCAAATGATAACATTTCCTTTGATGAAGCATTCCCTTCCTCAGGCTATATGTCATTACRGTATTTTTGCTTCTTCTCTTTCACATTGTGAGGCTTTTCCAGAGCTTTGCCAACCTGATTGCAAGAAAACTTGCAATTCCAGCTTATACTCCTCATTCTTGCTGCTTTTAATTCACCAAATGCCTGTTTGCTCTAATGTCACCCCTGCCTTCATATTTGATGACTGGACATGATGTTATTCCTGATTTTGCATCTGCTGTTCTGCTACAGGTTCTTAAAGAGCATCCACACCCCACGGCTATGGGTGTGTGCACTCCGGAGTTGGTGGGAACAACTCATGGCTCCTTATCCAGCATATTAACTTGGAGGGGAGGAAGGGTGATGACCTGTTCTGCCTACACTGTCTTCGGTGACTTTAGTGAGAGTGGAAGGCATTTGCCAAACTGCTGGAGGAACCCAGTACCGTAAGGGTTTACTGCCAGTGCACATCGCTTTCATCCCTGCCTATCTTACAGCAACAAAATCAAAGCTACGCATCCTGCAGTCTCTTGGGATGGGAGCTGCTAAAGATTCCGCTCTTGCTGTTAAATGTAAGCTCCCTCGGTGGCAACATTGATGCTGCCCTATGTAATGAGTGGGGATAGATGATATGTGAAGTGCATTAAAAAAAAAAGAACAACCAAGAACCCTTAGGAAACGTCTTTGAAAATCAGTTACTGAATAAATTGGGTAAAGTAAAAAGTATATTTTGGACATCAGCAGAACAACGTGGGGCCTGATTCTCCTCTTGGCCTGGTGTAAGTCAGAACAACCTTTATCKAATTCAGTGGAAGTGGCAGAAAAGTTAAGCCAGCGTAATTAGGGGTGCATCTTGGTATAGGAGCATTTTTTCCKACAAAAATCTTACTTTTTCTAATGAGACACCTCACTTGTTAATTTGCATGAAACTGACATCTAGATGCACTGGCAGGCTCAGCCCCTGCTCCAGAAAACCTTAAAATCATAGATACCAGGCTTGGACCTCGCACCCCTCTGCCCAAAGGCAGGATCCACTCTGCCTAAACTATCCCTGACAGATGTTTGTCTAACCTGTTCTCCAAAACCTCCCAGGTCGGAGCTCCCACCCCTTCCCCAGGCAATCTATCCTCACGCTTCACTACCCTTACCGTTAGACCGCTCTTCCTAAATTCTAACCCCAGTCTAGGCTGCGATTGAGGTGGACGTGGAGGAGAACTTGTCAAATTAACCTGGGCAAACCAAAGGAGGAGGTGGAAGTGCAAGGAAGAGAGGAAAACGAAGTAATGCTGTGAAGTTGCGTAGCAGATGAGTAGCAGAGCTCAGGTCCCTCGACTCTGTGACTTAMGCCTGCGTAAGCGAGGGAGCCCATATATTATTAATCCCACTGGGCACCTCGCCTTTCTCCTGGCCTTTTTTTATTATGTTCCCTCTTCTCACTCGCTTCCATCTCTCATGTTAATTTTCCTTGCCTTTCAGCATCWCACATGTGCCCTCGGAGGGAGAGGCTGTTGTAACTTATTCAGTCTTTGACTGATTCATCCCTTTGCTCATACATGACTAACACTCATGCTATTTGTCTAACTATTTCGATTGATGTACATTTAATATGTAAAAATTTAATTAAAGTACTATTCATAAAAAAATATCTGGGCCAATTTAATATTTTTTTTAAAATACCCAAAGGGAATATGCCAATTAGGGACTAAATGCCAGAAAATACTGTCAGAGTTTTTCCCCCCATCTCTAATCAAAGCAGCAGGTTTTGATATTATAAAGAAAAAGCCACCAAAACCACAACAATATTTACAGGCATTCGTTCTGCAGGTGCAGAGATCAATCCTGAGAGAAGCTGAGAACTTCCAGCTCTCGGTGGAAACCAGTGGAAGTTACTCTGAGGAGAAGCCAACTGCATACCCAGAGCCAGCTCCTCACCTAGTGGATCTGTSCTACTGCTCTGATTGGAGAACTTGCTGAGTCTTTCTAATCAGCTTGGTCCTGCAACCTTTAATCATGCAAATGGCTCAGGTCTTCAGTGCAGTTCCAGACTTGCCAGCAAAAGGCTTGCAGGACTGAATGTGGAAAGGGGARTTGGGATTTGTGCTGGCACAACAAAGTTTCTGATGGTTATGGGCCTGAAAATACATCCCTCCAAATAGATGCTTCTCCCAAGTTAGCTGGGAGGAGTAAAAACTCTTACGTTGCATATTACATGGCCCAACAAGCCTCTTAGTGGACRACATCATTCAGGAGTTTAGTGGATATATTAGTATTTCCTGCTTCAAGATTGGCAGGGACTACCAAAATGAAGGAGTTAGACGGAAGCCATGGTCCAAAAAAACACAGCAAACATTTGAATTTGTTTATCGTAACAGGACCAACTTGGTCTGGGTCTTGGGAAAAGGCTGAGATGAAATCACCCAGTCTTCAGTTTAGCATCATCCAGACCTGATTCACAACSTTGGTCAGAAAGTCTGGTCTCCAGCAATTTCAGGTAACTGTGTAATAGTGGTTCAGTTCAAAAGTCTGCCCAGGACAACTCCCCACAATAAGGCTGGGTGTGTTGTGCGCAGCGCACAGTGAGTGGTATAACAGTGAGGACACAAAAGTCTTGCGTGACTCACAACGGGATGCCACACCAGTCAGTGCTGATGGTGGCCCTTGGCCTACCTACCCCTTTCCAGCCTCCTGCTGTCCACCACAAGTCATAAAAACTTGTGMTCCGTAACACTGTCAGTGCTCCCTAAGAAACTTAAGACTTTCAGCATGAAACAGCAAAGCCTCAAGAACAGCAACGACCAAAATGTTCAGTCACCCACATCCCAAGAGGACACCTTCACCCCAAACCTTCAGCTGCTCCATGGCTGACATCTACCTACAGGTTTCTGAGATCTTTTCAAGGCTTTTCAAGACTCGTGAAAGTCTTGGAAGGCCTCACTGTCATTCCAGTGCAAGCCCAAAGGAGCTGTAGAAATCTCAGAATTTTCCTCAAACTGGAGTGCCTGTTTCCTACCCACACCAAGGAAGTCACAGCTGCCATGACAAAAAATGAGGCCAATGGAAATGCTGTGCATCACATGTAAAGAGTGGTCCCCAAACTCTCTAGCAGGAGGCTGTGGATGAGTCATGAGATTTGTTCATGGAGATCTCCAAGCCCATTTAACCCAAGTCTTCATTTCAGGCATTTTTATGAGGTCKTTGCAAAGGCTGTCACTTACGTCTTCAGAGGGAGATAGTGGGGTACCTGAAGTATGTGCTGGTACGTGATTTACCTCCATGGAGCAGTAGCCTTGCAGTGCACACGTAGGAGCTGTTAGATATGCTAATACGTGAACACAGGCCTCATCTTGAAATCTTAAGAGGGGATTAGAACAGATGAGTCCTCATTTAGTTTTCCAGAACCGCGGCAGAGATAAATCTGGCTGCTCCTTTGCAGGGTGTTAAGGGGGGATTTCCTGGTGGGTGGGTCTCCTCAGTGGGGTATTATTGTATTGGCGGTGGGGCGGGAAGGAATGGATTAAGCAACTGGCAATAGGATATGGAGACTTTGCATGTGCTGACAATGGATATAAGCTGGGGAGGGTGGAAAGCTGTCAGTGGGCTGTAGGAAATCAGGTTTGGTTCCTGGCTTATTCCTGGAGACCACACTGTTGCTCTTGAGCTGAGCATTACTCTTCAGAAATTCAGCCCTGGCTCCCACCAGGTACGTCACCGGTGACCATCAGGTGTGGTGGACAGTGCTGGACCTCCTGGTGTGAAAGGCAGTCAGCCAGTTGGAGYTGCTGAAGTTGGGTCACCCATACACTGCCCAATCCTATCCTGCAGTGGAGCAATGCCAGCGCTGGTAAGAAATGTTATGTCCTGCCCATAAATSACTCCTGGGCCTCTCCATCCTCTTGGCTTTCTTGAATATGTGCATTTTTTCTGCTATGTCTCTCGGCTACAGTGAAGATTTTGGTGTGCTTTTCTTCTAACCTGCATGCTTGGTCTTCTATTCTGGATAAGCATAGGCGCTATGTGCATCACCATTAACTTTGGTGCTAATTTGGGGGATTGGTAGAAGCCTGCAGAGAGCTCAGGAACTGAGAGCAGAGCTGAGCAAAGCAGAGCTGAGAAGGGGTTTCCACTTCACCCTGGAGATGTGATCTCATTTAAAGAGGAGAGATTTTGGTGAGGAACTGCAGGGGTTCTTCAAATTTCAGGGCCTGTGTTTGCCCTTATTTTAATGTCAAGTGCAACATGCCAGTCTCTGAAGCTCAAAGTCTTGTTGAGTAAATGCATTTAAGTTAAGAAACAAAATGTCCGTGAGCTGCACATTCCCACAGTCTCACAGAGCTGCTTAGAGATCARGCACAGAAATGAAGAGCTCCCAGCCGGTAAGCCCTACACAAAGGAGACGCATACTTCACCCAGGCTGGTTAACCTCAGTTGGCTAAGTCAGGTTAAAACAGTTTTTAAGGCAAGGCAGTTTGTGTATTAGTTCAGGTGAGCAGCTTAAGTTCAAGGCAGGTTTGGGTATTAGCTTGGGTGAGTAGCTTAAGTTCAGGCTGTTAGGGCAGGAGTGGCTGCCCAGCAGCTCCGGAATCACATGTGGCTCTCCRACGTTTTGCATATGGTTCTTTGCCCCGGCTATGGCATGTGGTTGGTTAGCAGTAGGGCTATGTTGCGTGGGGGCTAGAAGCCCAGTATCGCGGGGCTGTATTACTCTGGGATGTGGCTTGCTTGCCYAGGCCGGCTCCAGAGGAGCCACCGTCATCTTCTGAGGTAGTCCTGGTACACTGCTACCCCAGACTCTCTGATGTACGTCACATGTGGCTTGTAGAGTGAAGAAGATCCACCATCCCACACTGGGGTTCMTCCCAAGCTGTCTGATCCCAATCAGTACCAAGTTTAGCTCTTCTGTTATTTTAAGCCAGACAACTGGCTCAGTTGCCCAGTCTGAATTAAGAACACTGTTCTTCTTCTGGCAGGGTTGATGGAACCAAAGAAAAGTCTAAAACATCAGCAGGCACAAGCCTCACAAGAGRAGGTGCAGCCCTGGATTAACAAACTAGCAGTCACCCCCACAGCCTCTCAAATATCAGAAGACCCAGCCCTAGAAAGAAAAGCCCAACATGCTTCCAGCTTTTGGTCAACCCCATTAGTGGTCAACCCCATAAAATAGGCAAATATGTGTAGTTAATAGTTCAGAGAGCTTGGTGCAGTGACCTCACTGAGTTGCAACACCGGTGATTACAGCCTCTTTTCCAGGAAGAGCTGTAATGCTGATACATATATTTTTAAATTGCATCTGTCCTACTCTGCAGACTTTAAATAACTATTATTTTGTAGCCAGCACTAGTGTGTGAGGCTTGTGCCAGAGTTTTAATGGTGAATATGGCTGTTCGAGCAGAGTATCATCCATTTATAAAGCATCTACATGAAAAGTCAGGTTAAACATGGAGATACGTTTGGATACCTTTAAAAAAAATAATGCACAAACCAAACACCTTTTTCACTTTTCCTTCTCTGTTCTTTTTGAAAAAACACTGACTTTATGTCAAGTTGAGTTAAAGATTTCAGGGAAGTCACAGTAACTTTAACATGAATAATGAACAAAAGTATTAATGACTGATGGGACAGGAATATTCTGAAGGTTAGTGGTTGGCTTTGGTTGAAGTGAGGAGGTTTTATGGAGAGTTTTTAATTCTTACATTTGATTATTCTTACATATTGATTATTGATTATTTGATATAGTTCCTTAAACCTTGGGACAAACATTGGAAACATGGAACTGAAAACCAAGATGATGCTTTTCTGCTGGCTGAGAAGTTCAAAAGCTTCAGTGTCCATCTGGCCTCTTGAGAACCAACACAAGAAGGCAAGACTCCATTGTCTTGCTCAATGGAAGTATRAAATATTTTATGATAAGACATTTGTATCTCGTTCAACTCTTTCCTGGTCCACAGGGATCAATGATATGGGGATGTGTTTGGACCAGGGTTATAATTAATAAAGCCATAAACAGAACTTTACAAAACCTATTATTTGCCAGGGTCTTGCCTTCAGAAGCTCACTAAGTCATCTCTGATGTGTTCAGGTGCAAGTGATGTGCACATTAACTTTTGATTGAGAAGACACTGTGCTCAGGCGAGCTAAATACAGAGAATATTCTTCRTTTCAGATGCTGGGCACAGATGATACTTCAATTACAAATCTCACCAGAGTTCTGCTGTGCTGGACACAGTCTGAACATCTAACATAGACTGGCCATGCTCCACAGAGCTCCCATCTACCTCTCTCAAGATACATCTATGTCTTCAAATTCATCTGCCAAAGAATCTATACACAAAGTGCAGTTAGGAAAGCAGACTGAAAATGTTGTATGAACAKAAACATCTTTCTCCACCAAAACCAACAGCACTAAAATATTTTTCCACCTTTTTTGTTGCTTCTCTAAGAAGAATCTGTGCAATTTCKTGTTGGAGCATCTTCATGATAGAACTCAGTGTTTATAACAGGGGAGAATAAGTCATGGATTTGGGGCCTAGCTGTTACAGCTCTCATTTTATAGAGCTRTAAGGCTGCTTTATGAATTTAGAGGGGTCTTTAGGAGAGCACTGCTAATACTTCGCTCTCAGTTAATCTGGATTTAGGCAGCCTGTCAGGATGAAGGAGTTTGGAGAGTATATCATGCCTAAGGCTAGTAATGAGGGCCAAAAAATCAAATTACCATATTATGGGAAATTCTGTTTTGTTTTATTTTTAAGAGTTGAAAATTAGATGGAAAACATCAGAGTCTGAATTTTTCCATGTGATAAGAACCTGGGAAAAAAAGATATTTTAGGCTGTTGAAGTATTTTATCTTGYTAATGTCAGAATTTTTTGTTTGACAAGATAAAATCATTCAGCTTCAATACTATCAAAACACTCCAATATTCTATAAAATATTAAAGGTACAGCAGTGTGCTTCTTTGATAGTTTAATGACTTTCTATTTTGACATATGATCACCTTCAAAATAAAAAGAAGTAAAATGGCTTTTTTTCAAGAACTCAAATGGAACTATCTGAAATGTGCAAAACAAAACAAGAAAGCCAAAGCTGTGCGTTTTTGCCTTGAAATTGAGAGGGTCCTGAAAAACATCTCYGTTTTGATGCAGCTGCCTTTTCTGATGGAAAAGTGTCCCAGAAAATAAATAAATACATTTTTGACAAGATATAATATCTCCTAGGCTGGATCCTGCATGCCTAGCCTAAGGGGTCTCCAACTTTTTTATGGCTCCGGGTGAACAGAAATATCTCCTTGTGCCCTCTCCACCCATTCACACTCCCACAACATCCCTGTGGCAACAGCTTCCCTGGGAAAGTAGCATGATTAGGAAAGGATAAACCATAATTATTAGCTATCATTTAATGTGATTTAGCACCTGGAAATAATGGAGAGGAAATTGTGCCAGATGCTTAGTCAACAAACTGCAGCCTACCAGGAAGCGTTCCATGAAGCGTTACTGCCCCGTCGATCAAACTTGAGAGCAACAGACGTAAGTAGGCCAATAAAACTACCTAAATTATGTTGCAAGAGCTGCAGGGCCCTATATATGACCTACTTTGATATCATTCTCTTTGAAGTATCCAGTCGTTTCTGTGGTGCACTCCGTGGGAAGCAGAGATGCAGACGAAGGAGGACCTGTTCCACTTTATCCATCACAGCCAAAAGCAGAGCCAGAACCAGAACCTCTCTTTTCTACCTTGCTCCCCGTCACTGGTCCAGACTGGGTCTGGAGAAGCCAGTCAAATAACACGTATGCTTTGTAAACTGTTTTTCTTCTCTAGGAAGGGTGAGATGAGTAAAGATGAAATAAAAAGTGAAAGACACTCTTCATTGCTCCACCCATGACCTCTACCCACACTTGAGTTCCACCTCAAGCCATGTGGAGAGCTCTGTGTTTCCCAGGATCTGGTGGGATCTCTGGCTTTCTGTCTGTGCTTTGCCATCAGGTTTTAAGGTCAYCTACAGCCAAAGCTCCAGAACCTCCTTAAGGTTCCTGATGCCGCCTTCTACTTCCTAAAAAAGCCTACCCAAACCAAAACAAAGCCATGACAGTTTCCTTCAAGTCCTTCCCTAAAGCATATCCATACTGTCACATATCTATAGCCCTCTTTTATGGGCCCATCTCACAGTGATTTGCTGTAGGCAACACTCTCCAGAAGCATCTGAGTGACCCATGGGAGCATGTTGAAGGTGAGCAGGAGACGGTACACCATACACTTCCCTGCTTAATGTCTTGGGGGCTACTTCACACAGTCCTCAGCTACCTTGGCTTCACCCATCTCATGCTGTTTTTTAAAAAAATGCCAATTCTGTGCTGCACCTCTGCCTCCCCTGGAGCGGTGGAAGTCCCTACCTACTTCATCTGGGTGTTGCTCTCTGATTCTGTGACTTTGCATCTCCYAAGACTTTGGAGCCCCCAAAAGTCTGCTTTCCTCTTACTCCTGCTTTGTCCTTGCTGCTCAGTCTTAAGTCCCTAATCATTCCTATGAGCACATCATTCACATGCACAACAGAAATCCAAACACAGTCATAACAATCCTTTTGAACCATTCCCTCTCCTGGTGGCTGACCCCTTCCTCTTTGTTAATCCTATGGATCTTCTTGGATGACGAGTCCTTCCTTTGAAGGAGGTGCTCCCTGAAAGATGGGGCTGAGGGAGCAGGGAACGAGAGAAGTTCATCCATCAAGGCGCACGCTTCCTCCTGCAGCAGACCTTAGCAGGGAGCATGCTAGCCTCTCTCTTGCAAAAAGTGCCTTGCCTGTCTGCCCYGTCCACCCTGCAGGAGACAGCCCCRTTCCCCCGCCGTGCAAGCCCACAGCGCAGAAAGAAGCATTCAGGGCATCTTTGTACGCCCTGGTTTTCCTCTTGCTGCCCTGTCGTATCTGCTCGGGGARGAATAGGAAGAAATTCTCTGTTTCTTATACAGGAATCCAACCAGATGATCCCACAGCCCCTTCTGGCCTTAAAATCCCTGCGTCTATTCAGCACTGCCAGCTCATAACACATCTCACAGGGAAGAAAAGCCACATTCACGGGCTTGGATCCCTCTTTGTCAGAAGACTTTGCTTGTTTTGGCTGTTTGGTACATAGGACCGCGGGCAGGCGCATGCTTGGCTCCTCAACCGGCGAAAACCACCGTTGCAATCCTGAGGACGCACCCTGGTCGAGGACCCATCCCGTAGCGATGCCTGGGGATGAAACCCACCACGTCCCCCTTCCCCCCAGCGCCTGGATGAAGGCGACCAAGCCTCCGCCGTCCCCGTTTCCCTCCCTGGCTCCCGTCCATGCGTGTGTGTGTGTTTGTGCTGCCTGTTGTGTGCCGAGGGCCCATTTGGGGCTGGGATTCTCCCGGGACAAAGGGATGCTAATCAGCTCCCTCTACTGTTCCCTTTTGTCTAGGACTAGCTCCCACGCTTGGACTTGGCACTCTGGGATGCGGCAGAGGGAGCTCCTTGTTGCAACCAGCCTGAGCCCAGTTGGGGAATGCAATGTACCCAGCAGGGAAAGGGGAGGAAGGGGAGGGGAGGGGGAAGGAAATAAATCTATAACTCCACGCAGCCCGCTCCCTGCCAGCCCATCGCATTGTGCGTGCCGCCCGAGGCAGAAGTTTCCAGTGCCTCCCGCCGCCGGGAGAGACGCCACCGGTTTTGTAGCCACGGGCTGTCTTGTTCCTTCTCCCCTCCCTGATCCCCCGTCTAATGTTTTAGTCGCCAGAAAAATCTCCATGTCAGGGCTGACAGATGAGGGTTGGTGCAGTGGGAGGTAGAGGGAGCACAGAAAGCAAAGAGGATCGGCTCCTGGCATTGCTGCCTTTTCCCTTCCACCATCACTGCAGGTTTGCAGCCTGTGTCTGGGTGTTGGCTGTTTACAGCTGTTTACATGGTCTGTCTCATCTCCAGAGAACTGTACAGATGCACAAGAGCCAGATCTTTATCCCGGGATCACTCTGCAAGCGGAGAGGTGACGAAGTCAGGGCCTCTCCCTAAGAAACCCAGGCTACGCTTGAGCCCACCAAACCCAGGCCACGTGCAGCCTCCAGYTGCACTGGGGATGGAGATGCAAATGCAGACAGATGTGATGCTAACCGTAGTCTTCTGAGCGCTATCCTACTGCCCTACAGCCACAGGGCTGCCCAGTGCTTGGCCTTGAACACCTCTGAAGTCACAAGAGGCTGAAGTGACCCCTTCTGATGGTGACCTGGCCCTACCTGCAGCTCCAGCAGTAGGAGAAGGAGCTCCTCTACCACCTCATTGGTACCCTGCTCCCAAAGGCTGAGGGACTAACACGTTGGCAAGTTTCCYCAGCATCTCTGTTTGCTGCTGTTGYGACTTGCAGATCTTGCCAAGGCTCAGTGGAAGCTGCTAATCTCCCAGTACTGATACGGGCAACAAACCAGAGATGTGGCTATAGCTCATCTAGACCTCCTCAAACTGCATTTCCTCCCCAGTGCTGCTGCCTGTGCCGAGCTAGCTACATAAAAGCCTGTTCAGAAATGCTGCAACCATGAATATGGGCTGTTCTGTACCTGTGGGCTGGACCGTGGACTCAGGCAGTGCAGCGATATACCGGCACTTATGACTSTCTCATTCCCTGCAGTAATCCCCAGCTCCAAGCTTAATTTACACTGCCACTAAACACACCTGATGCTTCTGTCTTGAGCCAGGATCTGCCAGTCTTTTTCTCAGCAGCATTGGCAAATCTCTGGCCTACAGTATTTATGCATCTTGATGGCTGAGTGGAGCTTGCATAGTCACATTTTCAATCCTGATCCTTCCAGTTTCCTTCCCCATAGTTACAGGGTAGAGTTTGTAGATCTCCGTTGTTGATACCAGGGCAGCTGCCCAAATTGCCATTAGCGGAGAGGTAGACGGGGTGTGGTTGGAAATCAGATCCTCTTGGGAAGAGTTTCATGAGAGAGCAGAGAGTACCTCCTACATGTAACTAACCTCCTGGATGGATCAGTATCTTGTGGCTTTCTGCTCATGCCTTACTTTATTGCAGAAGTGGAGAAGGCTGATCTAGAGCAGGGAAAGGGGGGGAAGCATTTGGCACAGAGACAACTGAGATGCCAGAATGCCATCAGGAAAATATGATGAGGTCTGCTAAACATATTAATKTTAAATCATGCAAGACATTATGAGATGGTATTATGCCTGAAATAGCAAGGGACTGCCTGTATTCAGTGGTCCAGGAGATCCTTTTCGGTGCTATGTTCTTGCATTAGTAAAATGGCCTCTCCAACAGAGGCTGGATGTCAGGACTGCTTTCTAACAGGAGAAAGATGGGGGGTGAGAACTATTTGCCCCCAAACTGGGCCTCTAAGAAGTACATATGGAAGTCTGAGCTTGTAGCCCTAGGCTCCCTCTATAGTCAATGGAGAGAAATAAACATCTTGGTATGATTCATGTTATCCTGAGATAGGTGTCTGAGATAGGTCAGATGAATTGCTCTCTGGAGATGCCGATTGCTCTCCACTGACTGCAAAGGGAGCCTGGGGTGACTAGCTCAGACTTTGACATCTAACTTTGGTAGATGAGATCAGGCCTATCAGAGAGCCTGTGGAACGATATTGTTACGACACAGAAAGAAAAAAATACAGAGGAGACTTGTGTCTCCRAGGTATTATAACTGAATTTAAAAGTTTTGCTCCTTTCTTGCTAAACCCGGGGAAAAACTCACATGGATTTTGCTAGACACAAGATAAGCTTTCTTATCTATGGTAGTAACAGGGACAAAAGAGTCAACCCATGAACACAGCTACATTTTGGCTTTCTTGAGAGAGATGAGACATGGGGCTTATCCCCAAAAGGTCTAGAGTCCAAAATAAGCCTAGCTGCAAAATAAGCCTAGTCCAAAATAAGCCTAGCTGCAAAGGTAACAGTGCCCAGCATCCCATATGAAACTGGATGTGACTTGAATCCCACGTCTCTCATGAGCTAGACAAATGCTTGCTCTGCCCTTCATGTGGTCCCTGGGAGCAGGAGTCTTCTCATCAAGAGCTGGTCTCCCTGGATTCCCTCAGTGATTGATGGAGAGATGTAGAAACTTCAGGGTGTGAATAATTTAATCCTGTCTAGAATACATCAGATGAATCATGCCCCAGCGGTCCGCAGCATCAAATGGAACTCCCTTGACCTGTCTCACTGTCTGACATAATGGACCCAAACTTTTGTTGACCCACTGCTCTTCTGCAGGCCTCAATTTTAACTTTTTATAGAGTGTAATTAGCAAAGAAAATGCTCTGTTCTAGAAGAGTTATTCCGAATCTAATGAAGAAAAATATAGTGGCTGGTTGTCAACACCAGAGCCATGTCGCATTAGAAATGAGGAGACTTGTAAAAGGGGAGGTAGATAGATTGTCTATCTCTTGGTGTTATGTCAAGGCAAGATGTCCTTTGGGAACAGATATCATAGTCAAATCCAGATTTTGGTTTCATTCCAGAAGTCTTGAGGTGAAATTCTCCAGTCTGCATCATGCAAGAAGTCTGCTTGGGTAATCTGACAGTCTTGGCAGGCTGTAAACATGCAGCGTGCGCTCTACTGCGTGAAGGAAAGAGGCATTTGAGATCCAGAGATCTCATATCTCTACCAATAACACACTATTATTGCTGCCCCTTTCCATTGCCAAGTGGCCTTCAAAGAGATTATTTGGTATCATTTTCTGAAGGACACTCTGCCATGTCTATAGGACAGTGTCATCTGCAGGAACCCCATGAGTGAAGGTAATAATAGTAATTCTTTAGGCTTCATGGTCTCCCTGGATAAGACGACAGGGAGATACCACCCCATCCCATCCCATCCCATCCCATCTCATCCCATCCCATCCCATCCCATCCCATCCCACCCCATCCCACCTTGATTTGAGCTGGAAGTGCTGGAAGGCAAGACATCTACGCAGTTTAATAATGAAGCAATCAGGTGGGCTCAAATACTCCGTATTTCATTCCATGCTTATCCTGGTAACTGTACAAACTGGGGCTGTATCAAAAAGAACATCTCTTCGCTGGACAGGAACGGGGTTAACCCAGGGGGGCATAAACAGAGGGTCACTCCACCGCTTTCGTGGCTCTCATCATTTGCCTTCTAGCAAGGTCGATGGCCAACAATTATTTCCGGAATGAATTTATGCCTCCGAGCCTCTGCATCACCCATTAGGCTCTCATTTGTCCAGCGGGGAATTTGATATATGTCCTCAGAGGGCACATCCGACGGGCGCAGACACTTGACAAAGCAACGGGACGCGCGCGCACCCGCCCCGGCTCGTTCAACCCCCCTCGCACGCCAGCAAACGCCCCGACGTACAAAAAGGGACGGTGCGGCTTCCCGAGGTTGCACGAGTGTTAAACTCTAATAAACAAGCCCCATCGGCGAAAGCTGAAAGAATCTGAGCCCTCTCCAACAAAGCATTTAATCCAGTTTGGCGTAACCTTTGACATTATTAGGGATCGCAGTGACCCTAATCCAATCAGATTGATTAACTAAAGCGGAGACCCCATAAGCTGACCCCCCTCTGGCCTCGGCTATTTAGTCCTGACCAAACAGTGGGAGAGACGTGCCGTATTTACACCACAATGGGTCCGCGCTGAGAACCTGTTTCATTACAGAGCGACTTAAACTCCCATTACTCCATCAATGTATCATTCTTCAATAGTTCATTAAAAGCTGCTCCTCCACAATAACTATTAACCATTTCTCAGCCCAGCTGGCAGGTTTAAAGCCCCAGCCAGTCTTTAGCAGAAGGAGGTGGGAGTGAGTGAAAGAAATAGATAGACAAGGGCTCCCTTTTTAAATTTAAACGAACTGGGGGCTTAAATAGTTTGAGGTAATTTACTTTTATTGAATAGGGGGAGGAGAGGGAGGAAACTTTTATTTTGACTTAATTATGTGCTGAGGTCCTTTAAAGAGACAGGGCCATGATAAGCTTTTATTGTATTACTTCTCYTGAGATCAGTTCATATTTCTGCCCAGAGGAGTTTCAAAGAGAGCTCGCACGGTGATGAGAGACTAGAAAATGCACCACAGCTTAAACATGAACAGCGTCTTCAGTCCACAAATGTTAAAAACAGGGTGAAAGACACAATTCCCAGTAAATGCCACTTAAGTGTGAGATGGAAAATGCCTATTAGGTTGCACAGTTCATTTTCTGTTGCCAGTGATGGCATGTCCCTCAACTACATCCTCCAAAGTTTTATCCTGTATATTTTTAAGGGCAACTCAAAAATCTTTCCTTGCCCTTGGGAAACTGAAAGATATGGCAGCTGCCTTACCGACTGCCAAACCTCTCAGGTAAGTGGCTGGGCCTGAGCTGTGGCTAAGGTGATCACTTAAGGTCATGTGGCTATGGCCATGTTCTGCTCCACTGCTTCACACAATACAGGTGAAGTAACCGTATCAGTCCCAAAGAAAYAAAAATGAGAACAAATTTTTTCCTCTAGAAATTACTCTGTTAGAAAAGTTCAAGTGAGGGGATCTTTCCGCTGTCCTACTGGAGGTTTGAACTTGAGATTTGAACTTCTGGAAACTAGAAATTACATTAACTGTAGCCTCTTATATATGACTGATAGACAGGTAGGTTTAGGTAGAAGGAAAGAGATCAGGCTCACTTCTTTTCCTGTATAGGCATCCTGTTCTTTGCATTCCCAATAGTTTAGGGTACCTGAGYCACCTATTTCCTAGTCCTTTGCAAGAAAGACCCAACAGTGGCACCTATYTGAATGTTTCTCCATGAAGCTGCTCAGCTGCTCATACGCTCCCAAGACCACAAAGGGGGAGAAAAACCCTCTTCCAACAGCCCCATAGCAATTTCACCTCCTGCTAATGCCTGAATTAGCACAGGTAGCACAGCACAGCGAGGAAGATGACTCTGTTCCTTTTGAATAAGGAACATTTATTCCACAGTCAAGGACAGGCAAAACTGAGTAACTGAATAGCTGGATGGGATGGTGGACTTCTGCTCTTGATAYGTCCTGAGTGGCATATGAAGAGCTAGAAGGATATAGGGCCAAGCCTGTCAAGTATTGCCTCCAAAAAGCAGCAGGTCTGGATCCCCTGAACATCACCATTCCCTTGTAGCTGGGCTCACAAATACCATTGCTGTTTAATATGTGATTCATTAGGCCTGGCTATGGAAATGTAAAAAAAAMCCCTTACATAAATATAGTTGTAGCTAAAACATGTGGGATTTCTTTCCATAAACAGGCTGATGGGGAAAAAGTGTCCGCTTTTAGATGAGATATCAGAATATGGCTCTTAATGGGACCAGAGTCYGGTGACAGTTTGGCACCGCTGAATCACAGCTCAAGCCTAGCCCTGAATTAGCAATGAGATACCAAAGCAGCAAGAGCAGCCCAGACAGTGAGGCAGCCTCAGTGAGATCTGGGCCTAGAAAGTATTTCCTGAAGGCATTAAAATCAGTCCTTTTCAATGAAAGAATTGCAGATAGTCGTGTAAGGCAAAAGGGAGTTGCTTTAGTGACTACGCTGGTTTGTGCTGAAGGAGGATGGGGTCCCTATTGACTCAGATGAGAAGATGCAGTTAGATCTTGGGTGACTTAAAATTCAAGCTGCAAAGTAGAGTTTTGCTTGCTTGCTTTCTTTTTCTCCTTTTCTCCTTCTCTCTTTCTGGGTAGGAGCTCAAATATGTTCCTACCCTGGGGGATCTGCCGCACAAGAATGCGACTGAGCTGTTTTTTTTCTCCCCCCTCCTGCTGTAGGTGAAGCAAAACTGAAGGGTGGTTTGATTCTCCCTCAAGGAACAACATTCTTCAGTTATGAAATCGTCCCAGCCTTCTTTCCCTCCCTGAGCCCGGCTACCGAAAGCCTGCAGTCTCAAGCAGGGACAGACCCTTCATGTCGACACCGTTGTGAGATAAGAGCGTTTGGYGGCTTGTGGGATCAGGGCTCCTTTGGTCAGCCAGGAGGTGAGGATGACTTTCCTCATGCACAGGGTATAATTGCTACAGGAGATGTGGAGCGTCTAATTCGAGARCATCTGGGAGCGCAAGGTGCTCCACGTGTCCTTAAGGACATCCAGCCTCGTGACGAGGCAAAGGCATTGGGTTATCATCTGGTTCACTTACTGCCTGTGCCCAGTGAATGCTCTTGGGAAAACCACACTGGGATTGTGCCTATGGGAAAAATATTCAGTTTGGCTGTGCTGGCYTAATTCAACTGCTGTAGTCACCCAGGACTGATGTACCCAGAACAGGTGTTTTAATTACATGCAAAACATTGTGRTATGACACTTTGGTATTGGCTTAAGCGCACCATCCTGCAGATCTTACAGGTGTAGTGATTTTGGGATGATCTCTCACCACTAAACCCGAATAGTGACGCCAGTGTTAATACGGTGCCCCAGCTCCCCAGCTCTAACGGGATAACCCCACCAGCTGAAACCACCCCTTCTCCTGCTGGGTGCGTGCAAAATGCCTTTTCTGGCTGGTGGAGGCCCTGCCACGACACAAATCAAGGCTTTGCCCTCTCTTGGYCGCCCTATTTTTCAAAATCCACGCAAGAGGAAATGCCCAAGTCTCTTCTGAGTAATGCAGCAGGGGAAAACCAAACAAAACTCCTATCTCCAGATGTCAAGCACTGGAAGAACAGGCCCCAAGGTAGCTGTAGATCAGCTACATACACCAACTCAGGGGGTTCCCTGAAATTATCCCAGATGCTCCCTCCTCTCCTCATACGAGTTCAGATGGTGCTATTCCAGACAAAGTAATTCCAACTCCAGACTATCAGAAACCTGTAACTGTTTCTCTTTTGCAAAACCAAAGGAAGGAAGGAAGGAAGGAAGGAAGGGAAGAAAGGAAGAAAAGGGAAGGAAGGAAGAAAG
>JASVER010000021.1:10573068-10623068 GCA_030449065.1 Oceanodroma leucorhoa
AAGAAAGAAAGAAAGAAAGAAAGAAAGAAAGAAAGAAAGAAAGAAAGAAAGAAAGAAAGAAAGAAAGAAAGAAAGAAAGAAAGAAAGAAAGAAAGGAAGAAAAGAGGGTTCCCAAGCCTCTTCTGCTGGTGCTCTCCTAAGAGAAAGCAGCCATACTCCTGCACAGCTCTGCACAGGGCACCTGGACTTACCATCTGGGCAGGAATCAAATGCAAAGCGAGTCTGCCTCTTGGATGAACCCCTCGGTGYTAAAGGGAAAGGCAGAGCGTGACCCCGACTTACTGAGACCAGCAGGAGCAGGCTGGACTTTAAAAGGCATACTATGAGGGCAAAGAAGGAGAAAGCAGTTCTTACAGCTAAAATAGGCTCCTGCCAACTTATAGAGGAAAATACCAGATACTCAGAGTTAGCCAAGTGCTTAAATCCCACTGCATTCAACAACTTAGGGCAAAACATTTCTAAGAGCTCCCACTTATATCAATGGGTGTCAGAAGTAGTTGCTGAATTAGCACCCTGTCTTAATTTGCCACATTCAGAACCAGTGAAAGCAGAACCATTAATTTACGGTGATTTCCTCAGGCCTTTGATCTTCATTGTATCCCATTACGGTATCAAAACTGATAGTATCTGATAAGTCCAGCCCCTAGGAACAATCCCCAACAGCCCATCATTTCCCCTCTGCAATCATTGAGAGAGCTGAAAATGCGGCATGAAATGCCATGAGGTCAGAAAAGGAGCCAGACATCCAGCTTGACCACTGAAAACACAATAATCCTTTGTGTTCCTTCCAAGGGGCATAGGATTATAGGATAATTCATGTTGAAAGGTACCCTGGGAGGTCTCTCGTCCAATCTCCTGCTCTGAGCAGGGTCAGAGATGACCCCCACTCTCTGTGCACTGCCGAATGGGGCACTTCCCAGTTCTCTGGGTCACCTATACAATCCCAGTAGGGTTTGAGGTAGAAATAGTGGTTACCTGTGACTGGATGTTGGCTGTACAATGAAGGTGGTGGGTAACCACCCTCCTTACACTGGGGAGGCACAGATTTACTTGCCATCCCTATGGCAAGGCTTAATTATCTTCTTGTCTCTACAAAAGACCTTCTGGGTCAGGTTTGAACTGCTTGGATGAGGTCCTGGGCCAACAAAATTTTCCTTGCCTGTGTCACATGTGTCCTTTATCAAGCTCAAGTCCTGTCTCCAGCAGCCCATTTTACATGGCACTTTATCACAAGCAAATGAGTTCACAGTAGGTTTCTCAAGATCTCTGCTGCTACTCCACCATGGATGTTGCTGTTGCCAAACCCGTAGCACTGCACTCACCTTTATCTAGCACGGGTCCGAAGATGGCTAAGCTGTCATTGACAGTCGTGCAGTTCCACCTTCTCCCTCGAAATTGGTGTTGGCACTCCTGGATCCCAATCTTCACCCCTTCTGCTACGCTGGGCATGATCTCCACATAGTTTCGACAGAAGCGTAGCTGCTTGGGTACCAGTCCTGGGATGCTCCCGCAGAGGATGGGCTGAGTCCCCAGGGAGGAATACTGGTGACCAATTGCCAAGGACCTGGAAAAAAAAAAACAAACAAACAAGGAAAAAGAGATGCTGTCAGGCTGGTTTTCACCTTTGTACTTGTTTCACAAGAACGGGGACAGAAAATCAACATTTTCAGTTCCTCTGCATTCCCCTCTCCAGAAAACATCCTTTCCRCTGTCATCCCTCTCCAAAACAACATCATCTCTGTCCCGAATTTCCCTACAGGCCCAACAAGGCAAGCAACTCTGCCTTTAATATCTTCCTTCCCTTTTCTTCATCATCTCAAAGCCTTAATCCATCATTGTGCTGCTTCTTCCCAAAGATGCTCAGCTCATACAGCTAGTTTCCTTTGCAACCAGAGGGTCAAAACCATATTTCTTTCTTTGAAAASCAAGTACATCTGTACAAAAGCAGGTAGGTTTTATAGGAAATTTTGGTCACTGAGGAAGCCCAGGGATTAGAGAGTGAAAAGCACTTTCAAAGCTACACAAAGTAATAACACCAACAGTAGAAGAAACCATGCTCCAAGTCTTTGGAAGGGGAACATCAAAAATTGACAACCATCATACAATTCAGCAGTGTGCCCTGTATATTTGAACCTTACCAGGTGACTTCTGTGCACTGAAACTGACCCTAAAGACTCAAGCAGTTTTGACCTTGAGAACTTAGAAAACCCAATTCTGAGCTAAATGCTGCAAGAGTGCTACATAAAGTCACTACTCCATTTCACAAAGCCATGCCAGTTTKCTGTACTGTCGCAATGATATGGAGAGCCTGCTTTGACCATCAATCTGTAAATTGCTTTGGTTAAAGTGAGGAGAGTGAAATTAAAAAAAAMCCCCMCCAACAAMACCTGAGTGCAAATTCTGTGCTCARCCGAATGGAAGTCTGTTGAAAGGAGTGTCCATGAACCATCATGTTGGTTGAAGCCTTAGAGACAAACAAGTCAGCTATGCAGAGAGATCAGCAGATAGGTAGCTAATTATATAGATTTTTAAAGTGTTTTTACTGATGCTTCTAATAATAACCTTGATTACTAAAACTGAAGGGATTTTTAGAGTATAATTTCCTTTTCTTCTAATTAAATCTCTTGATTGACTTTTCTGCTCAGAATTAATGACAAAGAGAAACCTGCCTGGGCAGTGTGTATGTCTGTTTACATTCATTTTTGCTATGTGTTTTTCATTTGGGAACAGCCTGCTGTGTTTGAATTATCAACAGGGCAGTCAGGGAATATGCCTTCACTCTCTTTCGCTCTGACTAAAAAAACAGTACARGAATTCTATCATTGCTGGAGTTCAGAATAAAATTAGCTTGACTTTAGCATTTCTCTAGGCTAGAATAAAGATTGTTTTAAAATGTCTGTCCTTTTTATGGGAGAAGCGTACTTGTAGTCAATTAGCTCCCTTCCTGGTGGGTACCTGGTCAAGACAGGACAGAAGTGAAAAGGAGATGGACATTCAGATGGTCAGGTACCAGGGGATTTTAGGCTGAACTCAGTGGCTTTACTAAGTGTGCATAGACTGGGCTTTACAAATCAGTCCTTTCCAGGTAAGACATAAGGACATCCATTTCTCGATCCCAGATGACTCTRCGTAGGAGTCTAGAACCAAGATAATCAGCTCAGCCAAGAATGTGTCCTCCAAGACATTGTCCAGTAAATGAAATTTAGATGAGCAAGGTAGAAGGTGCCTGGGAAAGCAAAGAGTTTTCAGCTGATTTCCTAAACTTAGGTSCCTCTTTCCACTTCAGCTGCACTTTTAGGAGAAGATTAATCTCACCTCATATTAGAGGGCAATTCATCCTACCCCAGGGAGGGAGGATGAAATAAGTATCATGAACTGCCCTCCAGAAGTGCCTCTCTCTTTCCATTGCTTTAAAAGAGGGAGGCAGGCAGCTCACATCATTGACCAGGAGCTGTGTTCATGTCATCCACCTTCTGATGTCTGCAACATAGACATCTCCAGCTGATCTACTCACCCTAGCCTGCTTTTGTAATCAATCAGTGGAGAGAAACAGGCATTTCTAGGGCACGATTCATTTGCCCATTTTAGATGTCTGCTTTGGGATGAGGTGAATCATGGCCTTGCCCCCATTGACTGTATTGGCTAGACTATCAAGACAGCCTGGGTGACTGGTTGAGTGGGATATGTCTGCACTGTAAAAGTCTCCAGATGAATCATGCCACGATACCTAACAAATGGGATGGCTAAGTTCCTTGAAAAAGTCCCACCCAGGAAAGCTAAGTGCTGTGTTGAAGCCCATGCAAAGAGCTCAGCTGTAGGAAGGAGGCAAGTTTCTGCACGAGCCTGAACGAACCCACAGGAGAAGACCAAGGAAAGGACCCAGTTAACTTGTTTTCCCTATCTAAGTGGCTTGATGTGGGTTTTCTTGAGCTTTAGATTAATTCAGGGAACAACTAGTGGCAGAAAAGCACCTGTGAAATGGAGCCCATGCCAAGCCAAAGGGTGTTTTCACTTTGACTGCACTGTGTACATTTTTGTTTCAYTGTTGAGTTATGTACAAAACACTGGATCACAGTTTCTGGACTAAAGATACCTTCTAAAACACTTTCAGGCTTCAGAGGACTTGTTGAGTATGTTGCCTYTGTGGCCTGGTTGAGTATGTTGCCTCTGTGGCCTTATTGGGAATGCGGARTCTTAGGGTGCCACRTCTCCAAATCTCAACCCATTCAACCCCCTGAGGACTGAGAGTTAGGAGGTATTCACAGATGCCAACTTTAGGCTCGGGAGCTAGATGGTCCTATCTCTGTAAACAATGGGGAGAGATAGATGCCTTCATCGAAGCCTCCAGAGAAGAGCACTAACTTAGTTGTTCTGACTCAGGATGTGGACACTTTCCAGTGTCTAAAGTTAACTTTGGTGGAAACATCTGTGGAGTTTGTTCCCACATCAACAAGTCACCAGCATCCTTCCCAAAGCTTTCAAAAGTGCCCCGTTCAGTTCACACCAAAGATAAAGTATCCACTGAGATGGAATCAACCTGCTGTAGGCTCCATCCATCATGTTGTGAAGCCAGAAGGACTTTCTTGTGCTATTTCAGTAGGACCTGGATGAAGTTTTAGGATTCCAGTCTTATAACCTTTAATTATGTGAACAGCCAAACTCATGCCTGTCTCTATGCTTTTTGGTGGTTACTACAGTGGTAGAGTGAAAATACCAGTCATAGGAAGAGGAGTTTATAGGTTGGTGCCCTCAACTATTCGTTTCCGTTGCTGGGAAGATCACCTAAGATAAAAAAATAAAAACATGTAGAAATACTTTTAATTGCTTTTCACACTGCTCCCTTCTCAATACAGTAGGGAAACAGTCACACCTTGCTTTGATCTGTGTTACAGTCTGGAAAGTTTAATCTGCAAAAGACAATCTCCAGCAAGAGTCTTGTTCTCAAGGCGTCATCAGGCACTGAGACAGTGTAATGCAAATTTGGCATTTCATGGAAGAGTGTGTAGTCACTTGACTTTCAGCTGAAGATACAGGGTGGAATCTCAAAACATCTCTCCATGAACAGTGCCTCTGCTGTTAAATACAGCTAAGCACAGTCCTCTTCCTAGCTCACTTGCAGACTCTGGAGTGTGGTAACATCTATCAAAGCACCCTCTTTTGGTCTCTACTTTGCTTCCAGCTTCCAGGTGTAAACAYTTTCTCCCTCTCTCTAAAGTCAATTTATCTTTAGGAGAACCGAGTTTTTTCAGCTTCCTGTCATTTTTATTGATCAYGAGGTATGAACCTTATGAACCTTCCAACCCTCCCGTCCCCCCAAAAAAACTACAACCCAACAACCAAAACCTTTAGAAAAGATTGGGAAAGTCTATAAAGATGAGAATCTCATTTCAGTGTTACTCAACTCTCTAGTASCTCCCATCATCCATTTTTCTCACTGTTTCCAATGACTAAACCCATCTTTTGCATTTTTCCGCTCTCCTGCGATCTGYTTCTAAACTGTCTTCTGCATGTGGGTAATTTTGAAAATGTGGTGTCGAGAAATGGGCTAAGTGTCATCTATTGTGGTCTAACCAGGCATCWTCTTCAAATTTCTTAAGCACCAACACTTCCTGGATGCATTGACACCAACCTCTTCTTTTCCACTGGAGAATTCATGAAGCACTCAAGTTTACAAACACACTCATCCCCAGAACAGGTACYGCTCAAGTTTGAACCAAGGGAAAGGGTCAAAGAGCTGTTCTTTTCAAACCAATTAGCCTTTTGTTCCCATTAGCTCAGGAGGAGCCATGAAAACACTATTCTGTATGTCCACAGCCAAAGTTCTTGGCTTATCTTTAAGCCTTGCATGCCCTGAAGTGTTTAATTCAACCTTCAGTGAGCATTTTTCTTTGCCAACACACCTAGAGAGCTCTTCATTTCCCTTATCTCAATCTATCTGCTCCTTCAGCAGAGTCGTTGTAAATAAGTACCTGGCCACCTTCTTAATAAATTACATGTACCCTCCCTCTTGGAATGGACACCCCAGCCAGTTTATGAGGAAGAATTATGTAGGAAATATATGCTTATAGCTTTTTTAGAAGAAGAGAAGGCTTCAGTTCTGTATGACCTTGCTGTACAGCACYACTCTACTAACTTTTCAAGGTCACTACCTTCTCAGTATGGCTGTCAAAAGTCCTTGACACATCATCATCAGCATATAGAGACGCGTACACCTACTTGCTTCTTCCTGAATTCTGTTATTCTTGAACTCTGTAGGAGCTCTATTTTGCTATTCATCTTGGAGAGGCGTTTTGCTGGCTCCAAGTGCTGCTGAGAGCTTCCTCAGCGGATGTCCTTCTGGGGTCCCCAACACAGGTAAGATAACTGCATTTAATAACATTGTACAGCAAGAGTGTAACTTGTCTAATGAACCAGGATAAGACCCAGAAAGCACTTAAGTCCCCACTGAATATTGAGAACCACTTTGCTCAGTTCTCAAAAAAAGTGACTTTGCTCCTTTTGTCTTACACAGGTGTAAGGTGGCAGCCACTCCAGCTGACGAAGTCAAAGGATGTCTATCTGCTTGTAATAGAGGGGATCTACGTTTGCTTGCAGATGCCCTAGGTTTTCTTCCACGCTGCTCCTTTTGCATGGSGTCCCCTAACAGCAGGATGTCACACCTCCTCCAAATCCTTTCTCACAATCTGTTCAGATTTCCAGAGGTTCACCTCACTCTCTTTTCCTTTCTCACTCGTTTTGGCTGCCTCTCTGTGGTGCCACATCTAACTCTTTGAAGAGAATCTCAGCCATATGATGAAGGAGGGGACAAGCTGCGCAGAGCTGTCYATCTAAAAAGATGCATGCTCACAACATGCCCTTGGTATTATGACACTAAAATATTGAAATGAAGGTGGCTGGAGAAKTCTTCATAGGTTCTGCCAAGCTATAAGGAAAACCTATCAAGAGTTGTCTCACATCTCCTGGTACTAGGCCAGAAGGGCTCACAGGCAAGCTGCTAGCAAGTGTTGAGTGGGCAGYCCTTGCTCCATCCTACAGCATCCCAATTAGGCCCTCTGTGGTGGCCTGATCATAATCTCCCATGGGCTGCTAAGGTCAACCAGCATGAACTTCATGTATCTGAGGCTGGGGAGAAGTGAGCAACTAGGAGGCTGTGAAGTTTCCAAAAAATGGAGGCTGCCATGAATGGCCAATGGCACCTGAATGTTCAGGAGGCTCATGGGGTAGGACCTGTAAGTCAGCCTTGATTCAGTTCTCACAAACCCTCACCATACAGGGCTGGCATACATGACAGGAGAACTACGGTGCCYGCCTAACATGGACAACTGGAAGCTGGGAAGGACAGCCCAGAGCTAGGGACCAGGCACAGGAGATGTAGTTGAGCCTACAGTGTCTTTTACACTCTGATAGCATWCATCAGTTCCCAGTCTCCAAGAAACTCTTCTATAGAGACTTGAACCACCAGCCCAGAGGCCAGGTGGGTAGACAGGCAGAAAAATTAATAAATCCACATTCATTTAATGGCATTCTTTTTCACAGAAAAATACCAATATTCCAGCATATGTTGTGATTATTTTTCTGTTTTCCTAAGGAAATGAAGATAAAACCTGGAGAAATTTTAGAATGGAAAGAAAAGAAATGGAACTTGCCAAACCCCATCATTTTAAACGGGAAAGGAAATCATTCCACTAACTAACTAATGTCCCTCCTGGATGGAAGTGATTTTTTTCTATGACATTAAAACTATCCCAAACCCAAGCAATTACAAAATGTGGAAAATAATGAAATCTTTAATTAATGTTTTAGTTGAAAATTTGAAAACCACCTTAACATAGATCAGCAAAGCAATAGGTTTAGCTGTMGAAGACATGAATCAAGTAACTGATTATCACGAAAAATATTTTTTCAGTTTGAGTTTTTTTTTGGTTGTGTATTGCCCAGTAATGATCAAACCTAGGCTTAAGCAGTTTAACACTATTTACAGAAGTGACATATTTTAATTCAGAARTTATGAGTGTCTGTAACATTGATTGCAGTGGGGTCTTCCTCTTTTGGTCTCTGAGCATCTGGCTCTCGACAGACTATTCCTAAGAGGTTCACAAAAAGAACTAAGAAATCTCAGCCTGTTGTTAGACAGATCAAATTCGCTGTGCAGGTGTCTGTCCTTCCAGAATCTTTTTCTTCCAGTCTGGAAAAAAAAAAGGCCGAAACCTACTGGATTAACTGTTCTTTCCACTTCTCTTGTTAGATATCTCTTCTTTCATCCTAAAGTAGAGCACAAGAGCTATATTTAAATTCTTTTTCTCTTCTAGCCCAGAAAGTATGTTCATAATTTTGCGGCTGGGTCTGATCCTGCAAACACGCAGGCATGGAGGTAACTTTTCTCCCATGAATAATTCCCTCACCCTTGCCCTGCATTAATAATAATGATGGTGATGCTGATGCAGCATTGTATTTCTCTAGTACCTTTCATCAGAGGATCTCTAAGCGTGGGACTCATCTCACCTGACTTTGACCATTTAAAAGTTAGGCATCTCGGCCAAGTTAGCTGTCTACTAGAGTCCATGGAGCAAGATCAGCATCTCCAGAGGGCAATTCAGCCCATCCTAAGATAGGTGCCTCAGATAGGTGGGCTGAATCACTGGAGATGCCTAGGAGGCGGCACTGGCTGTGGAAAAGTGATGAGCATAAACTAGACACCTTGTTTTGAGCAAGCTAAAGGTAGGGACCAGGAATCTCACCCTTTTTTGCTGAATGTCAGAAATCCCTGGAGGGCTGGCTAGAGGACACCAAGGGCAGTCTTTGCTGAGAGATAGATGGCAGCTATCTCTCATGTGGACCGTGGCAGCTTATTTATAACACCCAAAGGTAGTTTGGGTCTGGATTTGGAAAATAACATACTCAACAGCAACTTCGAGTGGATGCTAAGAAAGCAGAGTATAATTATCTGAGTTGAGGTTTGGCCAGGACAGTGAATTCCCACAGGAACTAAGGCACACCACAACACTCAGCACCTTCCACTCTAAGTGCAAGAGATGTTTCTTTGACTTTGTCTTCCCTTAGGATCTACAGAACAGAATAGAAGAGGAGAGAATATGAGTATTAACAACCCGGTTCCTTGCAAAAAGTCTCAGGAACTCTTTAATTACCCTAGGCAATTAACTCCTCTGTTATACATGTCATCTGAAAAACAACCCATCCAGCAGAATAATGGCCCCTCAAACCATGTTTTCAAGCCTGGCTCCAGGACACAGTGACCCTGATATTGTTTCCATACCACATCCTACATATGGGGCTTCTCCCTGGAGGTCTCCCTGCTGAGATCTGCCTCCATCCAGCTCCATTTATCTTATAAGATTTGCCAGGATCGCAGTGCAGGGTATTAGAGATGTATAAGCCTTAACATTTTAATCTGCCACCTACACTGCAGTTTATGAGAGCTGTAAATCTCGTGGTTATAATGAACTCATCTAATGATATTGCTGATGGATAAATTTACCTGGGATGAGGAACAACAGTTACTTGCAAATGAAAGAAGAGTAATTTAAAGTTTCACGTAAACACCTTTGCTGCCTTACTTCTGACTTCTCCCAGCCTAACCCCTATCAGGGTTTCATGACAAATGGAAAGTATGTATATATGTGTGTTTGCGATGCGATGACTGGCTGGCCTGTGAGAGAACCTGCCTCTTTCTACCCAGTATAATGCTTATACACCTTGGGCATTGGAATCAAGTTTTAGATGAAAATAGATCAAATTTCCTGGGTCAGGTGTGCTAAATTAGGGGAATGGAGGGAAAAGAGAAGGCAATGTATTAGGCAATGAAAAATGGCTACAGTATTTAAAGATATTTAGACTCCTACTATGAATTTCAATAATAATTAGGAGTGTGGCTAGTCTTAACCCTCCTAGTTCCCCCCCACCCCCAAAGCATCCCAACTTGAGCCTTTTTTAAATGATCAGCAATATAAATTACATATAGTGGTTTCAAACCTCTCATTAATGCTCATCCCCCTGAATTGAGGTCTGTTCTGGGATATGTCAGTGCTAAATACCTTGGAGGACTGCGCTCAAAGACCTCAGATCCTTGCGAAGATTGGATCTGGACTTCTAAATTGCTTAAGTGCTTAAGTGCTTGGGGGAATTTTATCCTGAAACTCCTTAGTGATGAAGCCAATTTTGAAATGAGAACCATGGATGGAAAGCTCCGTCACTGTGGTTTTTAGGTAACCCTATAAGAACAACACGATTTTCACTGTCCACTGTTCTAATACAGCAAGTTACTTACTTACATTTCTTGCCCTTTCCTCCAAGAATGTATTTTGAATGTGCATTTGSTCACGCTAAACACACATGCCTACCCTCACTCGGTTGTGCACACACACACACACACACGCGTCTGCAAGTTCCTTCTTTGGCTTTCACTGAGTCATCAGGCTCACCAAATGTGTGAACTCACGCTATAATGTTCTCCCAGAAAAATAACAAATTGATTTCATTTTTACAGGCTACAGCATGCTATATAATTGGAGACACTGCCTTGTCAACTCAGACCGGTCTGACCCGACCAGAGACATTGCTTACAGCTGTTTACGGAGCCATAAAGTTTCCTCCTCTTTGTTTTTCCTTCCTTTTGCACTCTCTCTTTTTTCTTTTCCCTTCTCCCTCTAATGAATCCTACAGCTACTTTTCGTTCTGGTCATAAAATACGGTTAAGGAAAATGCAGGAAGCCTTGATTTAGAAAAGCACTTCAGTCTGTGSTTCCAGTTAACACTCTAATCAATGGGACTTAAGCACATATTTAAAACTGAGCATGTGTTTAAGGGCTTTTATTGCACCAAGACAGTCAGTAAGGAACTTTCTGTTACACTTGTGTGTGCTTTTTTTTAATTATCGATACCAAATTAGAGGTTTTGATTGAGCAATCTCAGGGACTGTTTCCTTTTTAGACCCAGAGCAGAGCTCCAGTTGCATCAGGAATTTTGCCATTTCTYATTGTCATTGTGTCCAAACCCTGATCATCTGAGGAAGAGCAAACTCCTACACTAGTTTATCTACTCTACTGAAACTGCCAGTTAGGACTGGGCACATTTTTTTTTTACATTAATCTATTTCCCATAAAAATACATATATATAAAAAAGCCCCACCTTGAAATCTTCTGAGTATTTTTCACATATCTACATAGTTTCCCACATTTGCCCAGCACTCAGAATAAATTTAATTTTTCTGACCATTGTAAAAATACAGTTTTATAGAGGGTGGTTTTGCATACAATTTTACTTTGTGTAAAAAACTTTTATGTTTATCTTAAAATACTCAGAACCTCAAAACTTAAGTGAAATATTTTAATTTCTGTGGAAAAAGAATTTCTGATCAAATGCTTGCTTTTCCAACCATGAAAAAGATATTCCCATTTTGAACTACTGAACTGAAAAAAAAAGAAAATGATCCCAAACCCAAAAGAGCTTTTCATCTAGTTGCACTATCCATCAAAATACCATTTAAGTACTTTGCAATAAATTATGGTTGTGCTTCCTTTCATATAATCCATTCAGCACAGAATCTGCTCTCCTTTGGTCTGAAATGTCACAATACTCCTCTCATTCAATCCCTCTGAAAGGCTCAAGGACTGATCAATGCTGAATCAACTGTTCCAAAATCATACMTAGATATGAATACATCTTACACCCTCTTTGAGGACCATCTCTGTACACAGGATGGACTTAGGACTAAAGAGAATATTTATCTGGATCTTGGTCCAAACATGTATGGGAAAGGAACATGAGASTTGGTCAGGGAAGAAAAACTTTCCTCCAAAAATACATTGAAGCTTTTCAGGTCTATATTTTTCTTTTTAGAAAAAAATGGAAAGCAGCAGAGGGCAGAGATTTCCTTGAATTCTCCTTCCCTCTGCTTTGGAAGGGCTGCAGCAAAAGATGACCTGTTATTAGACAACAGAGAATCCACATGGAGGAAGGCCATGAGGAACACGCCAACCCAAAGGGAACTCAACTCTTCTTATTTAGAGCTGAACTCTTGCAAGACTGCCATGAGACAAAAGCTCAGAYTTTTTTTGCTGCTTATAAAACTATTTTTTGAAATGAAATGGYACTTTCTGCTGCAACAGAACAACTGGATTTTTTTCTTTTTGCAAAGAAACTACTTTGCATGGGAAAAAATCCTCATGGCTCCTTGACATGTTTCAGCTAGATCTCAGTAAAATTAAGGAGGTACAGACTGATGAGTCGCTCAAAGGTACAGGAAAAATGCCAGTGTATGTCCTGGCATTTGTATACACTTAGAGAGAGAAAAATTCTCTCTCAAAGATCATCTCTCACAACAGAAAGAATAACAATAGCAATAAAACCTGATGCAGAGAAAGAAGAGAGAGATTTAATTTGCTTTACTGCACTGACTTTTACCACTGTTTACGGATACCTCCTGTCTACTGAAATGGATGTATTGGGTCTCCTTCAGCCCAAAATTTATTCTGGTGTGAATGGAACAGGTAGGGATGTTTCACCCATAAGGCAGTTTAATTTTCTTGGGCTGCTAAGCAAAATCCCTCAACTTCTTACATCTATGGCAATGACCTAATGTTAAGTCAGGGTTTACAACCTGTTTTTGAGGTAGGAAGCCCTATATATATGTAATGTGAATCTGTTCACAACCAGCTTGCTCTTCTTAGTCATCTTCTGTGGACTCTTAAGTAACAAGCCACCTACTCCAAGGGTCTCCAGTCTCTTGGTTGAAAAAAGGTGATTGCAGTCTCTTGCTCTTCCAGTCTTTTGAGTGATCAAGCAATAGACCCAGGCCAAATTCCTGCAACATGGCTGGAGAATTTTGGCACCATGTCTGCATCACCAGACAATGCAGAGAAGGACCAAGCTTTCTTCTCCAGGCTCCTCTCCCTGAACTTGCTGGAGTTTGGTGTTCGCACACCAGGAGCCATGGCTCGAAGAGTTTCTTCTCCAAGTGACTCAGCAGATGCGGTGCCTTGATGTTCTTCAGAAAAACATAACTGTTCTCCAGCCTAGTAACTTCTCAGTGCGATGGGTGACTCAGTGCCTGGCTGGAAAAAGGCTGGCGGTGGTCAGGCTGATGAACGGGGAGGAAACTYGGGTGAGAGAGGAAGCGTGTAGGAGGGGTAGGATTTGGAGGAAAGAAAGTGGAKAGGGGGTTGTCCTTGGAGCAGAAGAAACTAACCCAAATCTCTGACTTGGAGGGTGAAATAGTGTACTGGGTGAAGAGCAAATAACCATAGCAATGGGCTCGTTTTCCCTGGYTGGTGAGGGTAAATGAGCCCTCAGTGCTCGGGGCAAGGAGTCTCCCGCAGAAGGACCCTCGCAGGGTGGCAGCAGCCAGGAGCCGCACCTGCAGACCTCTCTGCGCAGCATCCCAGCCTTAATGATTTCTTTCTGAAAGTGGCTGGGGAAACGCAGACAGGCTGCCAGATAGTGATCATCTTGCGGAGGGGTGATCACTATTAGGCAAAGATACCAGCTTTGACATGCAGCGAGGGACGTGGCCAAGAATTCGGGAAAGCAATCCCAGCTTTCTGCTGCACGTTCCTCTGCCAAGATACCTCCTGTGTTTACTTTAGAAACCAGAGACGAGCCCTCCTCTTCATAATAATAATAATAAAGCTGCAGGGTCACTCAGCTTAGCAGATGGATTCCTTCCAGTTTGGATTTCTCTTCGTTACCTGCAGAACTGATGCACTGATGTATCTGGGGGATTATGCAATGTTAATAATYAGGTTTCACAGGAGATCTGAGCAGTGACAATGCGAGGCTGTGGGAAGGAAGCTCCGCTGGAGAAAATCAAATCGATCCATGGATYTCGTGTGGAACCTGTGGACTTTGCTGGGGTCTAGGGAGCCTGAGTAGCCGCAGGGACGGCGCAGCCCTCTGCAGCAGGAGCTCGCTGCTTGCCAGCAAGCTGCTCTCGTTCATGCAACAGAAGCAGCTCTGTCTCACCGAAGAGCTGCAGGAGCAACGAACCCGATTGCATGGCTTTCCCGTGCTCCTGGGTCCTAAATATCTAGTGCTGCCGGCTGTAGCAGGGACAGAGACAGAAAGTCTGCAGGAGTATTCCCTTGCATTTCTTTTCTATTAGTACTGAATCAAAACCTTAAGCGCTGGATGYGATTGTGCTGAAATCCTCAAAAGCCGAAGACCCCCAAAGATTTTTTTTTTGTTTTTGCAATTTTCTTCCATGATGCRCAACTAGTATACAGAACACTAAACCTGTGCCATTGTTGGGTTTAACCTGCTAAGGTTTTATTTTTTATTTTTAAAAAATGAACTGCTTTGTTGCAGTATGAGTAGCTTATTTTCCACATTGAAACACCTGTTAGCATTATAACTTTTTACTATAGTCCTGCATGCATTAGAACATTGAAAAGTAGAAATCTAAAGGAGATATTTTGACTGGTCAGAAATATTTAGAAATGAAGAAATCATTCAGATTTTAACAAGTTTTTTTGATTAAGAAATAAAGGAATTTTCAACTGTCCATATTGCCTGGAAAAGAGAAAGTTCAGTTTTCAAGGATTTTTACAGGAACAACGTATTAAGTGGTATACAGATGTTACAACTACTATCTTAGAAGGCCCTGCACAACTCTGGGTTTCACTATTTTCAATAAATTATTGTGTACTATGTTCAACTAATTAATTAATGGAACTCAGTTTCACAAATTATCACTAAGGTTCAGAGCTTAGCAGGAATAAGAAGGGATCAGCTACTTTACACAAAGCAGGAACGCCTGGAGATTTGACAGCGTGAAGATGCCAGGGTTATAAAGGTTTCTAAGAGCTTGATCTACAGGACATTAGCCCATTTATGACCAACTAGGAGGGCAAAGAGAAAGCTTTCTTTGGAAGGAAGAGTCTATTCCTTAACTGCAAGGCTGAAAATGGCAATGAAAGCAAAACCATGAACACAAGAACATGTTTACCCTTGATGCCACCATCAGATGTTTTCTGCCTTCTGTTCCCTTCCCTTTCTGCACGTACCCACGCAGAGACACACCTATTGACACATCCCTGTCCGTGGAGGCACCATTTAAAATTTCTCTGCTGTAGTGCACCCAAGCATCGACCACAAACATCGACTGCCCTYAAAGAACTCTTTCTTACATCTTTTTTTTCCTACTAATACTGACTAATAATATTTGGAAATCAGAAGCTCGGAACTAGGTGGGTCAAATTTCCAAAATCTGGGGAGGTATTTCAAGACACGGAAGGGTCAGTTTGGTTGACTGCACGTGGGCATCTCACAYCCTTCCAGCTACACTTGGGGATCCTACCTGGTTCCCAGCTGCCACACCAAAGGGGCACAGGTCTTCTTCTGTAGGACCTGTGTGGTAGCTTCCAGCCCCACTTGGGTGTCTTGGGTACCGCCAGTATCTACGGCAGAACTGGGTGCCTTGATGTGGCCCACTCAGCTGTGTGGGATTCAGCTCAATACCCTTTGAAGGCTACAGCACAGACCTGAGCTAGCCATCCTACCTTTCCCTTGTGTCCAGTGGAAAGAAAAGGGCACAATTAGGACACAAGTAATTTGGCTTAGTTTAGATAACTGTTTCAATATGAAGTTAAAACTCATGTGCTGGACTCCCCTGGGTATAAAAGAGTTATACCTCAGGTGTGAATTACTGACACTGTAGGTGTTTAGTGAGATGAATCCCACCTTGAACACAGGATCATGTGGTCAGGTGATAAACAGGGGGTTTGTATTCACCTGTACCAAACCCTTTGGCCAAACAAAGMCCTGGTTCTGGAGGAGCTCCAGAGATACTTGCTGGGAGGAGAAGGGCGGTTGCAGTGGGGCAGGAACCCCCTCCWTAGGAAGTATTACAAATACAGGAACAGAGACCCAAATCCAGCAATTTCCACGGTAGCCCAAGCCAGGACAGGGAGACTCTCACTGGGACACAAAATTCTGAACTGAAGAGTCAGCACCGTTCCCTTCACTTGCCTCCTTGTGAGACAGCTTTCCTCAGCTGGGGCAGGGGAACTGGTGAGAGGCAATCATAAAAGTCTAGGAATCCTGCCTAGTTTCTCTTCAACAGCATTGTAATCTTATTGATTCATCAACGTATATACTTTTCCAAGCTAGGCCACCCATTAGCTCGTCTCCTCCATACCATTGGCCATTGCTGAATCACCTCTTTCAGAAAGGCACCCAGTCTTGATCCAAAGATATCCAGAGATGGGGAATCTACCAGTTCCCCTGGGGACGTGCTAACCACCTTCGCTGGTAAGAGCTKCTAGCTCTGCTGAAGCCAATCACTTGTAGCAGTTGTGGCAATCATAGACCACGGTGCAGAGACTCGTGCAAAAGGAATATGGCTTTCCAGACGTCGGCCTTGCAGGTACTAATTTTGACTCCACTGAAATCARTGAGACCTGAATCCTGTCTAGAAYAGGAAGCAAGAMGGGGAAGACAGTCAGTCCCCCATAATTTTTAATCTGATTTTGGTTTACTTCCTTAAAAATAATAATTAGAGGCTTCATCCACTCCCTACAAGAGATCATTTATTCCTTCTGCTGGAAAATGAGTTTGTAAGCAAATATGTTGGATCTCTCCTGGAAGTACTTCTGCTGGGTATTCACTTTAATGAGGGTGATCTCACCAACTGAAGAGGGAGTTGGTGGTGGGGAGGAGGGGAAGGTTTGCACTGTTTAAAGAGGCTTGTGGGGGAGGACGGGGACCTACCCCCCCCACCACCCCATGCTTCTTTCCCCTCAGCTCCCCACCACGCTAACCTCCTTTTACTTTCCGAGCAGCAAGCTGCTGCTGCTGCTGCTGGTGTTATTGACACATATTTCAAACAAGCCCGTGCAAGGGACTCGAGACACATTACATTGCACATGGTGCCCCGGGCCACAGATTCGCCTCCTTACACCGACAGCACGTTTTGCTTCATAAAGAATGTGCAGGCCTTCACCTCGAGCTATTTATCTGGTGTGCTCAGAAGAAATAAGAAAGAGGGAGAAAGCCCTACATGCCCATGTTGGCTGTTAACCCCGTACTACATACCCCATAAGTGGCCAAACATTGACTTCTCTCTGCATGAGGTCTGGGCCACTCTGCTGATGAACCTGGACAGATGACTGCAGTCCATTCCCCATCTTTCTGTGCACCTGCATTCAGGAAAACGGCTTCTTGCACCTCTTCGTAACTTCACCGACCCATTCATACAGCTCCGAGCACATGCTCCATCACGGAGCACAGCCAGAGCTCCCAGACTCTAGTATCACCCCACACTGGAAGAGGAAGACTATCTGGTGAATAAAAGTTGCTGATACACACCTCTTTCCAGGATCAGGATAATCTTCCCTTGCTGTTAGCAACATTTTTTTTTTCCTGCTTTCTCTAAATCTTTCCATCATTGTTATTATAATGATAATAACAATAATTATTACTATTATGCCTTGAACTTGAGTCTAAGATTAGGGCTCCCATTGTGTTAAGAGCTTGATGGAGAAATGTCAAGGAGACGATTCCTACTGTAGAAAGCTCATTGTCTGCATTCAGGCAGGACATGAAGGGGTGAACGAAACAGAGAAAAGGGGCCAGGAATGAGGTAGGATGAGAGGTAGCAGTAAGTAGAAAATGAAGAGCAGTTAGCAGAATAGCAGGAGTCAGCACTGGTGCCTTGCCTAAGCAAACCCCGCTCCTTGTCTGTGTCCACACATGTCAAATCTCGGCAGGGAGAAGGGGAATGCTCCCTCGAATTTCCCAGCTGCAGAAATGTGGATTTTTTTTTGACATAGCAGTGGGAGAGCCTTTAGCAGCTGCACACAGGTCTGATCGCTGCCATTGCCTCTTCACTGATAGAGCTCTGCTCCAAGTATGCCAAATGCCCAGAAAAAAACCTTCCTCTGTGGCAAAATCAGGGTGGAGAGCTTTCCACCACAAAAACCCTACATTCCTCTTACCTTGAGAAGAGATTTCTGCAGTCATGTCCCTTTTTGGGGCTGGAAAGCTGCCAGGGATCTGGGGTAAGGAGTTGCTAACATCGTGCCATCCTAATAATTCTTCATTTCACCCACCTTTTTTTCTGTCTCGTTAGATTTGAAGTGCTTTAGGGCAGGGACTGTCTCTCGCTATATGCGCATACGGTGCTTAGGACAAGGAACCTTTCGACTTCCTTGGAACTGGCAACTGCTAATGWATTGCAATTAATAAAGAATTGGAAAGATCTTGAAAGGTGAGATGAGAAATGACAACAGACTGACTGAGAGGGGCTGGGAGGGTTCTAAAATTTTTTTGAAAGCTTTTTGTTTTGGTGAATGGTAAAAAAATGCACACATTTCCTGGCTGTATACAGGAAAAAGAAATTAATGCCTCTACCTGGACTGTGACACATGGGCACTGAACTGCAGTTTAGGTCAGGGAGGGTAAAMGAAAAGTCTGTCCAGGTGGAGTGATATCAGAAGTTTAGGTAAAGTGAATGCAATTCCCTAAGTGAACACCTTTGCTCTTACAAAAAACATGACAATATAGGTGAAATCCTATGGGATAGTTTAAAAAMCATCCCATCAGCTCATAGCACTGCCCATGAATCTCAGCCTCACTCCATTTCTACGTGCACTCAAAAACAATGTGAGAAGAGTGGGAAATTGTGAACATAGTGAATATAAATTCGGACTAAGTAAGGCAGATAAGTGATAAAGGAAGCTCAAGCCATCAGTGAATAATCCATGACTAGTAGTGCTAAGAACACGAGAATGACCAATAAATAATTGTTTAATGTATTGTTAGAGAATATAGAGATATTCACACACACTGATAYACAAACATACATTTATAGTCCCTAATAATATATTAACCATATGTAGATAAACAAGAAGATAAAGAATGAAGGGAATCTAGGATATTTCTAGATAACTGCTGTTAACATTTGTAATAAATCTCGAAGTGATGATGGAAAACAAGAGAATGCCAAATAGGTTAGAAATCTACTGTGTTGTTAAAGAGCAAATGGATAACTGTAAATCTGTTATCTGGCCCAAAAGGGAAATGTATGATACAAGACTGAACCCACAGAGAATGAAAGAGTTGCAATATAATTAGTGGTAGTAACCACAGTTATATGGAAAATTAATTTAATGCAATTTTTAAATGAGATTGTTAAACATAGGTGATAAAAGTAATTCTGTTGATATAGCATTCAGAATATAAAGAAAAAGAGTGAACAAGGAATTCAAAGTGGTAATATATAGGATGAATACAGTACACAATAAATAGATGCACAGATGACAGCTCTCTAGTATCATTCTGCTAGGCAATCAGCATCAGATGGGGCTGTTTCTAACTGAAACTCTCTGAGATCATCTTAGKGCTATTTAACTTGCTCACCAACGGTCAAAAAAACCCTCCATCACATCATTATTGAAAAAGTCTGTAGGCTACTGAAGAACAGGGGAAGTGAGAGTGAAGGATATGGACAGGGCAGCAGCACAGAGTGAGGGATCAGGACGTGCCCACCTAAAGCCACCTTCATGCCCCAGATACCAAGCCAGGCTTGCCACGTCGAGGCTCCAAGAGGATGCAGGGATTTGGGGACTGACGTCCGTGATGTGAATGCTGAGAACGACAGGGCTGGCTAGGAGAGCGAAGACAGAGGAGGAGAGTATAACCTCTGCACACAGCGCTGGTGAGGACACTGCCAAAACACCACGTCCAGGTGGACTGAAAAGCTCGAGAAGGCCCCGGAGAAGCACAAAGACGTCCAAGTTTGAGAGAGGAATGACTGATTCATACCATCTGCACTCCATAGCTGTTACATCATTCCTCCCTTTACAGACAACGAAGAAAGTGGACACAGGATTGAAGCCAGTCACATACAGGAGATGCTTTGAATATTACCGAAGCTTCTTTCTGGTGAGTCAGAGAGAGCTAGAGCTTTGACTCGAGTTATTCATAACTTTCTTGATCTCCGGTGCCATAGTATGCACCAATAAGTTCCTCCAAGGTCTAAGAATAGTGGTCTGAATGAAAAGTATAGGAATTTTAGAAAATGCCACCTTGAACATCTTTCTAAATGCTGTAGCTCAAACACAAGTTATTAGACCTGATGAAGGAGTTACCAGGTGTAGCTCTCAGACATCGTGGTCATAATGGTCCTGAAGAGACAGAATCATACTCAGATTTCCTTGAAGGCTTCCCACCCAAGCAATGACTCAACCTCCTTATTGTTTTAGGTAAGGAATCTGACACGATCAGGCCCAAGATGGTCCATGGCTTCAGGCCATAAAGTCCCCTATCAGTAAGTGCTATAAAATTCTCTGATCAGAGGAGCATTCACCACAAGCCCTCAAAGGGCTGACTACCAAGATCTGCCTTAGACAATGGGATGTAATATATCTACAACCATATAAATAGCTGGTTGGATGAGAGTTGGATAAGATCATGGCTTTACAATGCTGCCCCTCCTGCTTTTAACCCATCCCAGCGTTGGCTGAAACCAGGATGTGGCAAGCCTTAAAGGGATTTATGCCTTGAAATTACCAGCTTTCTTCAGCCTTACAGGAATAAGGATGTTGATTCTCACCAGCAAATTGCTCCCACTCAGCACTGACTTTCCTTGTTGATCCTTTTAGCACCACCTTTTTGTTTAGAGCATCTAATCACTTATCAGCAAAGGTCCTCAACTAAAAACGCTGTTTGGAAACATCTCAGTTGTGGCCCTTTCATTTCATTGTCCTCCGGCATCCTGCTCAAGAAAGGCTTTTGCACCCCGGACTCTCCCTGTAAGTGATACTCTACTCAGTTTGGGTCGTCATTATGAAAGACACCCTGTGCTAGCAAAAGAAAAGGAATTGCCTTGCTGCAATTTCTATGCTGCTTGCTGTGACAGGACAGAAATGTCTCTTCGGTACCCAGTATTTGGTTGGCGCCAGAGCTCTGGGAACAGACTGAAAGGCGTGGGTTGTTTTTGGATGAATCATGTTTTTAATCATCAAACACTGCCAATCAGAACTGCAGCAGATTTTGCCCAGTTTTTTGTTTTACCTTAAGAATGACAATTTCAGACTCACAACTCTGGATTAAGCACAGATGATAGGAACTTCACAAGCACTGACTAACCTCACAGCCCTCTTGTTTGAGATGGAGAACATTCAACATCAAAAGATTAGGTGATTTATGAACCTGTCCTTAATGGAGCTGACATTAGATTTGAGATAATAATCCTTCCAGCGTGCAGATGGATCAATTATATCARTGACTAACTTTAATTAGGAGAGAAGATGGCGTAGTTATTAAGGCATGGGTAGAGGACTGTGGGTTCAATACCTCATTGCACAAAAAGATCCCCTGTGGACTTGAGGCAAATCAGGCATTTTGGTTTGCCTCAATTTCCCATCTGTGAAGTGGGAATAATATTACCATACACATTCATGAAAACAGCCGTGTATTTAAGGAATTAAAGACAAAGGCCATTAACACTTATATGATGGATTATTAATAAATGAGCCACATTGCAGTGGTAAACTGAGTCTCATGCCAACCACAGGAACAGAGGAACAGAAGGTAGATGATGGATCACTGAATGCATTTTCTTCTAGAAGGGCTGCAAAGATGCACATCATGTCTTTGCCTATAACTGGTGGTTTAACAGTAAGTACGATGGAGTATGCAAACCTGACTTCCAAGTCACTGTTGCACCTATGAACGCTATTTTGGGTGGGGCAGGTTTCACTTCTATTTCTATGTAGGAATCCCCCCACYTCATTCATAAAGTTTTCTCCTTGCAGTCTTTGGAGCAACACCAAACGCAGTTGTTTTCTGTGGTTCTAGTAAAGCCTTGTCTGATCACTGGTGGATTTTTGTTTTCAACCTTTCAACCCACTTTACTAGATAGGGCAGATGGTGGGAAGCTGGAAATTTCCTTCTCTCACTCCTAGGTAAATTACATTTGTTCCTGATTTACCCAAAGCCCCAGCCGAGCTATGGACCAATGAGACATAAACAAGTATGTAAAGACAGTATGTCCTAGGTGCTTAAACATGTGGTTAAGTGTTTGGCTGAACCAAAGTTTTCATAAGGATTAGATTTAATGCAATAAAAGTGAGTAACCCCACGCATGACCCAGCTTTTCSTGTACTAGGTGCTGTAACATTGGACCCTACCCTGAAGAAATTGCTGTTGTGTTTTAAATTAAGACTTTCAGAATTTAAAAATGTGAAAATCTTCAAATGTTTAAAAAAAMCCACCCAAAAACCAACAAACCACAAAAAAACCTTTCAGATAGAACTTCTAATAAATATATGTTCAGCTCTACTTTACCAACCATAATCATCCATTTACAGATTTCATTCAAAATTTGTTTAGTGAGGGTACTGTTTCTTCATATCTGTTACTAAGTCAGCAAAGATCTATGGGGATATTTTAGAAGTCATGGACAAAAGTGGGCACATCATGCACTTACATTAGATGGAAGGCTTGATCCATAGCCTRATCCATGTAGTCCAAAGACTACTGCTGAGTAGAGATCTCCAATAAAGACACCTCTAGGAAACCTCTGCCTCTGCAGTTGGTTGAAGCTGGCTTAAAGAGGAGCCCAAATAGAAGCATGATACCGTAGCCTGAGTTAGGAAATGAGAGTACCAAGGTGGCACGTTTGTGTCTTTGCATATTTTAACTGACAGCTTTTCACCTATTCTTTCTATTACAGCATCTTCTTGAATGATGGTCAACAGGCCAAATTCAGCCTGTAAAGCACAAGTAGATGGGAAGCTCATATGAACCCAGAGAAGAAGCAGCCCACGGTTTTTTAAGATCTGGTACTCACAGAACTGAAGGCAAAAGTCCTGAGCAGACATTGGCCTTCAAGACAATCACAGAAATACAACTCAGATAAGAGTCCTGAGCTCTCATATTCACTTTACCTCTTCCTCAACCACTGTTGCATGTGGCCTGTATACTTTTAGTGTCTTCTTGTAGCAGCTCCCCTTTAAAACCAGGCGGGAGCTTCTGTTTGTATTTGTTTTGAAGGATACATGAAAAGAAACCACTGGGGCAGCCAAGTCAAGCACCCTATTTTTTGAGAATGTCAGGTTGCCTTTTCTGCTATTTCTTCTCTTTTTCACAGAGACAGGTAAGGAATCATGTGGTCAGGCTGTCCCTTGAGAGAAAGGCTGGATTCAGGTGGCCACAACTGCCACATACACTGTCACAGGAGGAACAAGTCCAGAAAAGGYTGTCCTCATCTGACCCAGGAGCTCAGCTCCTGAGGAATGGAAATTGAAAGGCATTTTGCATGTTCCCTTCATTGTATGCGCATGACTTCAATCTGCTTTCAGTGAAAACAGTATTTCCTGGCMAGAGTTGGCTTCAGAGCTTTACCAGAGCTTTGGATAAAGTAAAGCAGGATCCTGGTCATCTTTTTACACCCTGAGTCCCATGCATAGCTTCTGCCAGCTAACTGCTCTTGGGTACCCATACAGTGCAGACAAGATCAACTTAGCGCACAATCAAGATTCAGGGATTTGATCAAAGTGAGGAGATAAGAATCACAAAGGCCAACTTTATGACTCTGTTACTGATAAGGTGACAGAGCAGGGACTATTCTAGATACTAGCATAATTGATAATAACCTTGGAGCTTCTCAGAGTTGTTTAATGACCCAGGAATCTGGGGAATGCTGTTGCATGGCAGAATTCCTGCCATGTGCCTAACACAATCTCTACCTCAGGCTGTGARAGGAGGCATTAGGTCAGTTAGATTGGATTGATAGGCCAATACTAAGCAAAAGGATTACTTCAGACCCAAATTTKGGGTGTCTGGCATCTTGGCTCCTGGTGCACCCCAGATCTTGGAATACAACATCGCAAAAGTGAAAAAAAAAATGTATATATATMTATCTTGGATAATTCAGCAACTGGGAGGCAATCCAAATTCACTAGGCAAATTTGCTTATAAGAGCTAGAAACCTGCATGTCACGCCTCAGCCCGGAATCAATCATATTTCAGTAGCTATGGTAAAATATGCAAACAGCGACTTCCAGCTGAGACAAGTTCAGCACAGCTCGGCCAACGGGGTGGAGGCTCCATTTTTGACTCACCTAATAGAGTTACTGCCTAAGGACCATGAGGGTCTCTGCGCAATGTGCACATGAGCCATGAAGTCCAGCCAATGCTGGGAGAAGGGGTGGGGAGGATCTGTTCGTGTATTTGGCCGCCAGCTGGATGGGAAGTGTGAGATTCTGCTCCCGAGCTTGTCTCAGCTGGAAGGAACTCACTGCAGACATAATTCATCCAAACTCTGTCCTCTGCAGCTTTCTTTATAAATCTCATCCCAAGGCATTTTGGAGCAGTACATAATGTAACATGACAACACTGCTAAAATCCAGTGATCTCTATCAGCTCTGAGGGAAGACAGATCCTCAGGTGGTATCAAACAGTAGCACTCCTGGACTCTCAGGAAACTAGGACTCAGGTCCTTAAAGGCATTTAGCAGCCAGTCTGTCTCTAAAGATACTTACCCCACTTTGACTGTGATGACAAAACCCTTCCTCCTTCCTACCAGCTGCATACCTGTTCATTTACACAGGTGATCTAAGCATTGATGGCAACTCCACAGCTAATAGGATACAGGAACTTTAGCACAGTTCAGTTTGCAAGTTACATATTCCCTTCTTCTATCTGTGCCTTGTCAAGTCAGCCACTAAACTCTGACTCTTTGCCCCATATATATGCATTCCTTTAGCCATTTTACATGTCCTGTGAGGAGCCTTTTCTTCAACACCAACTCTTTGATTACATGAACATGCTGGTTGCCCAACTTTTCAGCAGGACGCTGAAGAAACAAGTAGCAGAGTGCTTAAATAGCGTTCATCCTGAGACTCTTTTTACATCTGCTATAGGTGCAGCCCTTACACACTCTGTAAGGCTGGGAAGTTGAGAAAATGACCATCTCACACTGAGGGTGTGTCCAAAAGAGGGCAATGTCTAGGTCCTACTCTAGCAAGTGGCAGGAAATCACTCCTTCATTTCATTTTAACTTATGAAAGTCTAAAGTAAAGCATTGACCTTAGCTTAGGGTCCCTGACAAATAATTATCTGCTCTCATACACTCAAATGCTCATTTGCAGCTCAGGTAGGACCCATCTCACCTAACATTAGCCATCTAAAATGTCAATGTCTAGTCTCACGTACTCATCCAGTTCCTACTAGATTTGATGGAAGGAAAAGTACTTTCAGGAGGGAATTCAACCTACCACATCTGAGTTACCGTAACCTAAGTGAGAAAAAACCTATCATCTGTGGAATACAGTTACTTATTGGGCTAGAAGATATGTTTCATGATTAACATTGTGAAGGCACACAAACCTGGTCACAGCAAATTTTTGGAGTCAATGGGAAATGATGAGTTTACACACTTTGTTACACCTGGTACACAGAGTCACGAGTTGGCAATTTCATCATTTCATATCTAAATAAGTGAATGTCCAAGTCCTCAGGTTGAGTACACAGATTAATGCCTAGGGACTCCATACAGTCACATCCTGAATTCCAKCTCTTCAGTAGCTTTTTCTATGTCTTTGAATATCTGCAACAGCTCCACCAAAGTCAGGGGAGCTATAGCAATTCACACCAGCTGAAGATAAGCCCTCACTGAATTCCATAAAAAAATCACTGATTTACCTTGATTCCACCCAGCCTCTTCATAAAATAGGAACCTCCATCACAAATTCTCCCTGGTCTTGCCTGGGATCATGTTGAATAAGTCAAATGATGATCCTTCCACCATTTAAAAAACACTCCTCTACACTCTGACATTCTAGAATATCAGACAAGTTGTTTTCCCTGATAGCTAACTGGTATCCCCCTTTCTTTCCTTCTCCTAGTTATGCCCACTGGTACCCTGTGGAATGATTCCTCTTTGCTTTCCTTTACTATATACACCTGACAAACGTTTGAGAGCTATTATCATATCATTATTTGGCCTGGATTAGTACTTGTTAATCTTTGCTCATCAGCATCAGTCCTTCCAGCCCTCTGGCTCTTTGACTACCCTCCAGTTTGTCAACATCTTCCTGGCATGAGCATGGGATAAAATACAGTAGTCCAGGTGCACTCACTCTGGAGCCATATCATCGTATCAACTCAATTCAAGGGCTCAGTGCATTGGAACATGTGGGTTCTTCTTTCCCGTCACCTTGCATTTCACACTTAGGCTGAAGGATGCATGCCTGTGCATAGCTGATCCGTTCACGTGTATCTCTGTGAAGTTGTGCGTGTTGACATGGCAACGCTTTTCATAAATGTGGGGGTAGGGGCTCTACCTCCCTCTGTTTACTCACCAAGGTGACGAGAAGCAAGGTATTGGCACACAATGAATGAGATCAAGTAATTGACAAGTTCCTGCCTGCCGGCAGAGCTGCTGCAACTGTCCATGCGAGTGCTCTTAGCCTACACCAACACGGGCTTAAGTCTCTTCCTTTCACCTTGACACCAGATTAAGTTGAGGTCATGTATAGATGTTGTGGTGCTGCTGATGGCTGGTAACATGTCAAGCCAAAGAAACTATATTGCATTCAGCATCGGAAGGTGATGCATCTTTTTATCACAAATGAAGTTAAATGCTTTGATAACCCACCTGTCTTTAACTTTAGTGCAGCTGCTGTGGTAGTAAATTCAAGATTATCCTATGCCACACCACAACTTATCCTTCTAGGTAAGACTTAATCTTAATTTTCTTCTTCAACAGTAATCAGACACAGATCTAAATCAGTAATACTGGATTACTCTTGAAAGGGAAAAGTATTTAAAGTCAATTTGAAATTGGTGACTGGTACTAGATTACTAGTTTCTGGAAACTGTGGTCTTCTTTCATCATCACACCTCCACTGGCAATGTGAATTTCTACTTCCCTGAACATAGGCTAAACCTAATGCAAATTAAACAAACCAAAACACAGGAAGATGGTTAATTCTTTCCTTTTATATTTCAACTCACTAACTCCGTGATCAATGACTCCCAGTATGTCCTGTTATAGTCAAGTGCTCCATGGCCAGGCTAGCAGACCTCTCAACTATCATTCCCATTACCAAGATAAATGTTCATTGCTGCGCATAATTTAGATAACATTATTTTACATAATACCACTTTTATTTGGGAAACAGACATTCTGAAGCAAGCCTGCTAACAGCTGCTTTTTGGGAGAAATTGTATGTGCCTGCTTGAAATTATCTTGATTTTTTTTTTCCTTAGTTTATCACATGTTGAATTCTCAGGGTGGAATTCAATTGCTTAAGCATAGGTGTGTTGAGTACCATTTGAGGTGCTTTACAGTATCCAGCTGGCTCCAGCCTGCCTTTCTAAAGCATGTGGATACCTCAGATGACATAAAGCATCCCGAATGGCACTACACACTTCTGCATACTTAACTACATTGAACCTTAAATTTCCACTGACTGTAGTGGGACTCAGATAACTAGCTAGGCATTTATGTCTGTATTGTAGAAAGCCAAATGAAAATATCTGAATCTGAAGCTYAGGAATCAATTCAATTGCCTAAATATTTCCACATGAAAGATCCTATACAAGACACCTACACAGGGCTTGCAGATATGACATGGGACTATGGGAGACCTGTACCCTTCTGGAGCAGCATGTGGACTCCAGGGAAATCTCAAATGGCTTTAGACACCTATGTTTAGCCAAATGTATCAAACTCTCAGTGAGGACTATTACTGTTCAGTTTGAAAATTCACTATGTGCAGCATAGGACTAAAGTCCTCCTTTTATTCTTTGCTCAGGATTGTACCAGAAATAAGGAATACAAAAGTGAGATTACAGAAAAGGCTATCTGTGTTTGGGGAAGGAAACTTGCAGCATTGTACAACCTATTGAAAGACAATGATTAAAAAAAAAATAAATTGCTTGATTGGTTCATTATTTCTACAACTCTCAGCCTCTCCATTCATCTCTTGTGGGCTCAGGTACCCAAAGACCTTGGAATTTGACCAATTCTATTATTTTGGCTCAAGTGAAGACAGGAATTGCATGCTGCAGAGAATCTCTAGTTCTCTGAGTCATCATATACACCTATAGAACATATATATATATACCACTAATGATTTCCCTACACGAGATATCATCACATAGCAACCTGGATTGTAAATATATTAAGTGCTACCTATTCCCCGCAAACCCTGAAATACAAATGGTCAACAGTACATACATTTGAATAATCCGCATTGGAATGTCTTAAAAGTAACTCGTTCTTCTTTGAAAGATGGCAAGTTACTTCACATTTAGGGCAGAGTTTCTGAGATATGCTTGTGGGATTGGCAGATATGACACAGGACCTTTGGGAGACTTGAGCTCTTTTGGAGGGGAAGGTGGAGGCCCCTCAGATGGCACTAGACCCTTATGGCCTGCAATGAAGTTGATCCCTCAGTGTGCACTGGGATGTGGGATTAATTTGTCCAGCTGATAACATCTGCAATTTAGAGGTCGACATCTGAGCAAGTCATCCAGATTTCCTTTTCAGCAATTAAGAGAAATATGCTGGTTTAGGGCACAGTTTGACATGTTTTCATAGAATCATAGAATAGTTTGGATTGGAAGGGTCCTTTGAAGATCATCTAGTCCAACCCCCCTGCAATAAGCAGGGACATCTTCAGCTAGGTCAGGTTGCTCAGAGCCCCCTCCAACCTGACCTTGAATGTTCCCAGGCATGGGGCATCTACCACCTCTCTGGGCAACCTGTGCCAGTGTTTCACCACCCTCATGGTAAAAAATTTCTTCCTTATATCTAGTCTGAATCTCCCCTCTTTTAGTTTAAAACCACTCCCCCCATGTCCTGTTGCAACAGGCCCTGCTAAAAAGTCTATTCCCGTCTTTCTTATAGGCCCCCTTTAAGTACTGAAAGGCTGCAATAAGGTCTCCCCRAAGCCTTCTCCTCTCCAGGCTGAACAACCCCAACTCTCTCAGCCTTTCTTCATAGGAGAGGCGTTCCATCCCATCCCCCTGATCATTTTCGTGGCCMTCCTCTGGACCCACTCCAACAGGTCYATGTCTTTCCTGTGCTGAGGACCCCAAGATGGATGCAGTAGTGCAGGGGGGTCTCACCAGAGCAGAGCAGAGGGGCAGAATCACCTCCCTCGACCTGCTGGCCTCGACCTTTTCATTTAATTTTCTTTAGGGTGAAAAAAATGACTCACTATATACATCMATTTCTCCTCTTTATCAATGATAAAGGAGTCAGAAAAAGATGTCTCCTTCACAGATGTCTGAACGTGGATGTCCTAGAGTGTGTCCTGAAGGAATCAGCAGACAGACACCATTCAGATCTCCACTTAGGGCTCAATCTCATGGTCAAGCAAGTGAAGCTCAAATTACTATGTGCTAGTTGACCCACAGCAATCCTACATATGTGGATTCCTAGCCTACAGCGAATGCTAGCGAATGTGATTTAAATTAACCCTTTTTTATTGTGGGTAAGCAAAGTCTAATTACCTCACTTGCTGCAGGCTAGCAGTGAGCACACAGACACTTACCAAGGGTCAGCTGATGTGTGGTAACTTGTTGCACCGCAGAAACTCGATCATGAGTTTAATTTGCTATAACTTCCACACACAGGCAAACCCTTAGACCTGGATTCTAATTTCTGCTAAAGCCTCAGGCAGTACAAAATTGACTAAAAGTTGTATTAAGGAGAGGGAGCAGTCACACCGATACCCCTCTCTGCTGGGAGATGCTATGACATGGTGGGCATKAGTCCGTATTCCTCCAAAAACTTCCATTTTGCACAAATGAAGTAGCTAACAGTGGTAGCAATAAAAAAACCCTAAATTCCTGAATCTTTTTCCAGGTTAAAACATTAAGAGATATTTGTATCAAATAGCTACAAGTCTATCTCACTAGAGGCAGCCAGCATCCCTCGTAATACATCCATACCTAATAGAAAACAATAAAATGCATTTATTTCTTACAGATAAATTAAGCTATAAATAACTTAGTAGCACTCTTGCTTCTGAGCTAGGAAACAACAAATAAAGGTCACCAAAGGTCCTTAGTCAGAGGTACTGCAACAGTCCAGCTAGCTCTAAGTCAGAAACACAACCTCTTTGCTGTTAGAAGAGACATCTTTCAAGAGAGACACTGGCTTTTTATTTTTTTCCCTCATCTATGTTGTTTGCTGCCCAGGCAAAAGATAGACATGTTCAGCAGCAATCTCAACATAAGGGGAGACCGGCTCACCTCACCAAGCCCGGCACAGAATACAGAAACGCTTGTTTCCCAGACCTCCAGTGGTCTATAGGGCACTCCCGAAACAACGTGCTCAGCAGGGAACAAACTCCCAACCAGATACTTGGATTATATGAGGGTTTTTTTCAGTCTAGCACTGAAATGGGAACCAGTGATGGTTCACTGAAACCAGCCAAATTCAGCTCAGAGGTAGACCTGAAGCAGAGTAAAGTTCATGAATCCCCAACTGGCCAAGGATGGATTGTCCCTCCCTCTTGACAGCTTCAGGATCACAACTGAAAGCGCTTCTCTAAAACGCATTTCAGTCCCAATACAAGTTGTTTGGATGAGTAGGGGAAAATGTGGCAAAATCCTCATTGTCATCTTAAGAAATGAGCCTGCAGAGCYTTACATCCCAGACCTACTTTCAAATGGGTCGAAGTATCAGTCACCTAAAGCCGAAGTTTCTCAGGGTGAGACTCAGTTCACAGACTGAGACATTTACGTGTAGATGTCTGCATACGAAAATGTTCAATAGGGCTAATTCTGGCTTTATTGAATCCACCGCAGACAGAGTATTTTGCAATTAAACCTTATCTACCTGGGACTGCAGAGGTCCCCAGTCACCTCAGGGACCAAGCTCTCATTATTTATAAGAAAGCCCTGGTAACATGGACCAGTGTTATGCTAAAGAGCTGACCTGGCTACTCCCGCCATTCCCTCTGACTTCCTAAGCAATGCAGATGTGTGGATTGCACTGTATTGACAAATGAAAGGGCTTTGTAAAAGCTAGTTGAAACACGAMGCAAAGAGCAGGAAGTAAGGGAAGGGAAAGGTGTTCAGACATCGTGAAGTTACAGAAAAGTAGATGAAAGTTTCAATTAGAGAAAAATGAGGTTCAATTTTGTTTAAATTTTGCAAAGCTGAAACTTTGCATTTAGTTAGAAATTCAGTTGTTATCTCTTTTGCCATAACACTAAGAATGGGATAATCATAATAAAAAAAAATTTGCCATGGGACTTTGAAGGTCAGTGGAGACCAGACCCGCACTCTGCAAAGCCACATTAGTTGCAATGACATCTCTCATTTGCTCAGGATTTTCTGAGGAAATCTCCCCATTTCCAGGTTGCCTCATCTGAATACACATCCACTAAAGCCTAATGAAATGTCGAGGTTTATGCTTATGAAATCAGTCTGGAGACAGAGACTTTCTCACTGTAGAGGTTTGAAGCGAAGCAAGAAGGAAGCTTCCAGAGATTCATAGCTTGGTTAAAAACTTCCCTGGAGTCAGGGTTGCTATAGYGTTAGCACAATTAGACTTTGAAAAGACGTGTAGGTACTAGTAAACTTCTCAAGCCGTAACACTGTGCAAGCAGCTTCCGTAGCTTCCTCAGCCACAATGACCTCATATTTCATCTCTGCACTGTAATACCATTGGTGTGATATTTGTCAGCTGCAGTCCCCATCCTCTAGGCTATAGAGCTGTGCCAGTTCACACCATTTCAGCTTTAAACAGGTTCTCAAGGCTGCAGGACTTCAATAGATTTGCAAAAACCTCTTGATTTACCAGGTCTGGAATCTCACGCATGCTCATGGCAGAAACCGATGCTCATGCCAAAGCTGGTCATCTGGAATAGAGTTCATCTCATCTCTCTGTAGCCACATGAAAGTTAGGAATCCAGTTATGGTATCACCTCGGCCCCCTCTGTCCTCATAACAGAGAAATCAGGGCCTCAGAAGAGCAAGTTGCTCTGTCCTAAGGTAGATGTCTAGGATAGGTGGGCTGAATTGCCTTCTGGGGGAGTTAGTCCCTACACAAGAAACCTACATAAAAGCCATAAACTAGATGTTTAATTTTTAGATGGCAGAAGGTTGCTAAGATGAATCCTACCCTTCTCGTGAGCCAYATACACACAAAAAAAATTCAACACCGAGTTCAGAGGGAGAGGTTTTTAAATCACCTTTCAGCACGGTTAGCCCGCACTGTCGGCAACTCAGCTTAATATTTCTCCAAAACATTGTCAAAGCTATACTGAACCAATGGCCAGCCACAAACCGTCAGCTGCCTTCTGAAGGGTGCGGTGAGGAAAAAYTGCTTCTATTTTCTCTACAAAGATCTTGGTGTTCCCACTGCAGCCATAAGTGGGTTATCACTTTGCACACCAGGCTGGTAGCAATGCTCCAGTCCTATACAAAAATGTGAATTAGCGGACCTGAGGCCAGTAACCTTTTCCTAGAGTGGCCAGAACCAGCTGCTCGAGAAGAAAAAGTAAAAGTACCCTGCACAGGACATTTGTGGAACATTATTTGCTTGCATGAATCTTATACTGGTCTTCAATAGCCAGATGTCACTTTAGGCCCAGAAATAAAAGCCTGAAAATACTTGTGGTCATTTGTAATATCTCTGTAAATATTGCCTTGAAAAATTCTATTGAAATATCCTCTTGAACCATGTTAAGTTTTTGGTCTGGTTAACATTCTGTTGTTCACCCCAAAGCTAAAAACTGGCAGGTTCTGCTTCTACCTCAGGACAGAATATAAAACTTTCCATGGGAAGGGAGGTCATTTTCATTTCTTTCTGAGGCCTTTTTGGGATTTGGAGTAGAGCTGCCTTCCCATTCAGTTCCCATTTTTTAATGGCAAGCTTTTTCCTTCTCCCAAAGTAACTCTGCAAAGCAGTATCTAGTTCAGTTGCTTTATGTGCTTAAATTGGAAGAGTTGTGCTGTTTGCACCAGAGAGGATTTGGGTCTTTTACCTCTTATCTCCAGGCAAAATCACCAAGGAAGGTCAAGGACCTGACAAACACTTAAGGCTTCTCATCAGCCACTCTTAAAATAGGGATAAAAACCTTCCAGACACCAACTGGCATCACATCAATGACATTTGTTGGGTGTTCRGGCACTCAGTCATACCTCCCAACTTTAGCTGTCTAAAAGGTAGGTGTTTAGGCTGTTTCTAGAGTGGATGGAGAAAGATAGGCAACTCCAGACAGTGATTCATCACATCCACTAAAAAGATACCTATCTCAGGAAGGATGAATCGCYTTCAGAAGATGCCCATCTTTCTAGAGGGAGGTAAGATGATTAGCTCAGATAGTTAAGCATTACATGGCTAAAATTGAGTGAATTCCATCCAGAGGTCTGTTAGAGGAGTGTGCTGTCACCCAACAGAGTACAGRTACAACTCCTTGTAAGCCTGGAAACAGAAGGTGTCCTCAAACTCYCTGAGAAAGCCCTGTTTTCAAAACAGAGTTGTCCCAAGTTGGTGTAACGCTTCCTCAAGGATGAATTGAATCTTCCCAAATCTAACTTGAAAGGAGATGCCTCAAGATAGCTTGAGTCAGCCAGCCTTTGGGATCATCATGAGACAAGGTCCCACCCCATAAACAAGTGGGKTTTTTTTTGACTGGAACATCGAGTCCAGTTCCCGGAACATTTTAAAGGCATTTTCCCTTGTTCAGTCACTTGGGCTCATGCACAGTTATGCTCAGCCTGCTCCTAGGCAAAGCTGTCTATCTCTGCAACCCTGGAAGTCTCCCAGACCAGTATGCCAAGAAACGAAACCAAGGTCTTCTCTTCAGAGCTGCTGCCTTCCTTTGTGGCCATTTCCCAGGCCACATGGGAAAACGCACCGAGCACCCAGTGACCTCAAGGCAACCTGCAAGCACTGCTCATCTCACAACCACACCACCTTTTCTCCAATGGCTAAAGAGTGTTTTATGTGCCTAACTTCATATCTCCACATGTTTAAACCTCTCCAGGGCTCAGGGGCTGGCTGTGAGAAATGGGAATATTAACATAATGTCAGTGCCCAGAAGGTCTCTGAATACGAGGCAGGCAAAGCTCGTGAGGCGTCAGTAGACTATCTGCCCGTGTTGGCTAAAGCTGGCCACAAGGATCTCAAGTGGAACCGTTCTCTGCCAAAACAGTTCAGTAGAGTCAAGCTCAGCAAATCATTTCTGGCAAACCAAAAATGCACTAAAATAATTATAATTGGAAATGTAGAAATGGCAGATTTGGGGGTTTTGTAAAACAGAAGAGTTTGATTTTTTTTCAGGATGGGTTCTCAAGGGTACTGAGGTTAGAGGCACAGACCCAAGTTATTGGGAGTCAAACCAGGGTGTGATCCATGTGAACACTCATGTGAACGTTCTTACCCCCTGGTATATATGAACCATCTTGTATTTATTTCAGGGTAAGAGCATTCACACGGGCAGTTACCACAGAAAAACTGGCATCTTATTAGTTCACACCCTAACTTACCTCGTGGTAATTTGTTCATGTGCCCATCCCCTAAGGTGCCATTCCCAAAGTGAAGTTAGAGGACGCAATGTCCCCTTTATACTCATAGTCAGCAGCTTAGTGGTTAGGGCACTTACCCATGGTATGGGAAAATGAGCTTCATAAGTTTCCTCTGCTTGATTTGAAGCAGGGTTTTGAACCCAAGTTTCTCAAATCTGAATAGCACACCCTCGCCAACAGATTAWGCTGTTCCACAGAACTACCAAATCAATTATTCACATTGATTGAGTCTTGGCCAACACTGGGGATTGAGCCAGAAACCTCTGGAGCTCAGAGCAGAAGCTCTCAACTTAACACCCATCGTATCTGAGACCTGGGTGCAGATCAGGATAGGTAGTATATGGATGGATTTTGCAAATGCTGAAGCCCATTAGGATACACGCAAAAGTTCTGCAATTCTGCCTTTGCATGCCCCAAAACCCCATCCAGCTCCTAGCCAAGTTTTGCTGCATGTTGTCAGATATATGCAAGCCTTAACTGGGTTCCTTCTCTCTCCTGCAATGGGATAGGAGATGGGACTGAGATATGCCTGTAATTTACATACATTATTACTGTATGTCCCTGATAGCATGTATAATAATGTGCTATGTATCAGCCCAACACAGGAAAGACTCTCCCTGCTCTCGGGCTTGATCTCAACCTGTGTGACCCAGCTTGGTGCCTGTGCATAGAAAATGAACAGAACTGCCCAGATATTTAAGGATAAACACAAAGCTAAGCAGCGCTTTCCTGGCCCAGAATCAAAGTATGAAGCAACTTGCAGGATCAAGACCTAAAGGAGCTCAGAGTCTAAGACACGAGACAAAGAGATTGCTCCAAAGTCTGTTAAGGGAAGATTCCCCTCGAGTTCGACCTGTCTTTGGAATAGAAGCTAAAGCTAAGGAGAGGGATATGTGCATGTACCTATCTATGCATATACATACGTATACATAGGCATATGTATTATAGATGTATACAACTATCTTCCTTCATAATAGGTACTTCTTCTCTCCAAAGAATCCTCAAAGTAGTTGTTAAGTGGACTTTCCTAAGAGATGTCAATGGGAGCTGCTAACACCAGTCCACCAGGGAAGTGGGTGTATTTCTGCAACTGTCCTGCTCCCGTGCTCACAAAACACAAGCTGGCCGTTCTCACAGACCCTTCATCACTCTCATTCACTCTATCTTGTGACCTTCTACCAAAATGCCTGCAATGCACAGCCGTGCTGTCAGGTGCCTACCAGATGAGGAACACAATGGTATGTGTCCTGGTATGGGAGACAAACMGTGGCTGGGAAGCACGGACTTTCCAAGAACTGGAGCCCTCCATCCTCCTTGAACCTAATAAGAAGGTTCATTCCCTTCATCTCTTACTCAGTCATACGATGCAATATGTCTATCAAGAGATTCATGGCACGGCCCACTCCCTCCATGTTCTCCTTCCTCCTACAAATCACATAGCCAGAACGAGAAGGAAGGGGGAGAAACAGAAGATGAATGGATGAGAAAAAAAAAAAATAGAGCAAGGAATTATTCTGTGGGCACTGAAACTCTCGAGCACTGACTTCTCTGTCCTTCTGCCTGGATTTATGATGTCCAGGGAACATTGCACACTCACACGTATGCATGCACAYACACGTGCACGCTTACTCACATGCACACGTGCACACACACATATGCACACACACGGCASCCTCTCCCTCTGGGAGGGCACCGGTCACATCTCTCCTCTACTTAACTGCCCATTTTTGTGTGACTTGTGGGTATCCAGTGTCTTTGAGAACTCTGCCAAATGAAGCTCATTAGGGCAATAGGTTCGAATGTCATTAGAGGGACCAACAGACAGGCAGCAGTATTGCTTAACCCTTGGTTCATGCAGAAACCAGGTGTAAGMGGTGGAGTAGAGGAGCAAGGTTTCTGAGAGCTCTTCCATGAGTCCCCTCCCTGCCCCCAGCCTGCCAGCCCCTCCGGGGCCACAAAGCCCATGCCCTGAAGGACATCAGCCCCTTTGCACAAGCTCTCCCCTTACAATTAAAGGTCTGCATTTAAAACACACTTTGGAAGGGCCTGAATTTCACAGAGAAGGGGGCCAACACTGGCTGAAAATTACACAAATTACACCTGAGGTGTCTCCATCTATTCTCTCCTAATAATAATAAACTCTAACTTAGCATAGTAGTGCCTAAGGCTAAGTTCATGCCTAACAGCACCCAGACAGTTTTAATAGCAAAACCTATATAGAGACCTGGAATTTAGGCAGTTTAGAGGGATGTTCACATCACTTCTCTCACTCTTCCATTATATTGTTGCCACCATATTCTTCTGGCATCAAAGAAAATCCCAAGAATCTTTCCTGACATCTTTAAGATCAAGGAAATTTAAGATAAGCCAAACTCTTCCTTATTCACAGTAACAGAAACAGTCTGGGAATTTGAGGACTAGACAGCACAAGTGTGTGAATAAATTTGTACAGATCTTATCAGCAAGGTCAGCAGAACCATAAAAATCTCAAGCTCAGGGGAAGACAATATGAGTTGGTGACTCCTGCCACGGTGATTTCAGAATCGTGATTGGCCTTGAGGGTGGTCTCTGTCCTGGTACCTCCACTTGGCAGCTCRTTACTGGTTACGAAAATCAGTCCAAATGACTATTTCTTTGACGAATGATGCTTCTGCAAGAGCACCTTTCTTGAATCAGCCTTTGCGTTGTAGGCTAGCACCACAGAAGACCAAAAAGGATAGACTTTTGAAGAAATACAAATTCCTAGTCCATGGAGTCCCACAGCTGTGGGCAGAATGAGCCTAAGGATTTGGGCATGATGGAGTTAGAGCACTTGACCTAACCTTGTTCATCCAGAAGTCAGGCACCCAACTAGTCATCTTGGTTCTCTTGATCACCAACATAGAGAAATTGGCTGCTACAGAGAGAGTCATTGCATCCAAAGATTGGCATCGAAGATAGGTCTGATGAATCACAGTGAGGAAGTGTCAGCCTTCATTCATTGACTAGAAAGGGAGCTTAGATGACTACCTCAGATGAGATGTCCAGCTCTGAGATGGAGTATGACGAATCCTGCTCAGCACGGCTGCAGTGCGTAAGCATTATGTTCGTCTCTACAATAGAGCGAACAAACCTAAACTCTTCACTCACGGTCTCTGTTGTACTGACTCACSTGTGTCCAGCTGCCCTGGCTGTTATCCTCACCCCAGCGTTTGTTTTTTTTTTTGAAACAGTGAGTCAAACATAACTCCAGCACAGCTTTTCCTCCTGTACCTCAGGCTCTGCTCAGTGACCCCATACTGTACATTGAAATGGGATGTGTGCAGCCTGCCTCTGCCAGAGACTGTAGGAGACTGTCTTGTTTTCCAGCTTTCTGATTCTCATCTATCTGGGTCACCAAAAAAAAGGTATTTTTTTATGCTTGTGAAGGGCAGAGAAGGGATACGACCAGATGTCCCATGTCCTAAGGATGTGCTTTAGCCCCTGACTTATCTTTTTCCCCTGGTTTATCACAGAGCCTGCAATTCATTAGATAGCCAAGGTCTTGCATATTGCCCTACCCTTCTTGTACTAGAGMTGGACAAAACTGGGCTCTTGCAAGCAAGAATCCAAACAAGAGCCTGTATTGCACTATTTCTGGAGCTTGTGTGCAGGACAGAATTTCTCAATTTATTCTGAGTACCAGTGTCAGAGGCAACAGGAGCCACCACTAGCATCACTGTTGGTGGCAGATGTCATCGCTGTATCTGTGGTTGTAAATATATGCAAGACTATATAACTCTTGAATTAGTTTCTGTACTACAGTTTGGAGACTTTTCTGGTAAACACGGCAGTTTACTTGTAATTTTAGTGGAGCTGTTAGAAAGCTGTACTGACARCTCACTGCCTTGTATTACGACTGAGCTTGAACCTTTCATTCATCAGGAGACTGAGACTACACATTGCGTCAGCAGGACAGATGGACTCAATGCTCGTTTCTATCACAGACTTCCCATATGCCTGTGGGCAAGTTGCACCAAGGATTTCGGTGGCCATTGAATTAGCATTTCCCTGTCTGATTCCCAATCTTCTGCTAACGTGTCTTATCTATTCTCTTTCAACTCAGTTGTTTGCCCCATCTGTCTGGACCGTATACTCTTTCAGGCAAAAACTAGTTCCCACTGTGCCCTTAGTCTTCTGTTGTAAGTGACTTTTAGGTTTTGCAATCAATTCACTACTATCCATGACCCATCCTGTTAGAAAAAGGCTGTGATCCAGTAAGCTCCTTCCTTATCCAGCCCATATTCTTGTTAGTAATGACTCAGTGCTAACTACCTCTTATATCCATTACTTCTTCACGATTCTGATTTGGGTATATTTAATCCAGCCTGGGGCACATGGAGGGATGATTTCTGGATCGAATGATTTAATGATGGTGGAAGTTGCTATACATATTATTGCAAACACATGGTGGGATGCATCTCAACTAACCTAAGGTGCCTAATAGTTAGACAGCTAAATCTGTGCTGCTTAACTTCTCTCTACAGCATGTGAGAAGAAATAAGCACTTCAATAAAAGCAACAGAGCTRATCCACTTTTCCTCACATTCAGAATGAGCTAAGGGTATCCATGGACCAGTCACTGCAATCCACTGACAAGGGGCAGCTCAATAAAATCAGTTAATTGATCAGGCTGCAGCAATGCAGTCAATGTCTAAGACGTAAAGCAAGAATTACGTGTCTAAAAAGCCTTGCACTTCACTTCTTCTGTCCTTTTCCACTTAGCCTCTTATTGTTTTGTCTGAGCACTTCCACCAGCAAATCTTTCTAGATGGTGACCAAACCACACCTCTGCTAATGCTGCAGCAAAACAGCTTTCAGGCCCTGGAGATCACGCTGCCACTTTCTTTCTCTGTAGATTTACCCTATTTGTAAATGGGAGTGTATCCAGGCCTTGAAAAAAATCAGCACACTTTGTTCAAGCCAGCTGGTGAATGGGCTAGACTGGACTGAGCTTCCCAGTCCCTGGATCCCTCACTGCCAGAAGAGAACAGATTATATCAACATGCACTTCAGAACAACTTTAGTCCATCTTTCTAGCATCTACGCCCATCTTCAGAAGGGTGCTGTTCTCAGAGCCTTCAGGACGGCTCTCCACCACCATTACAAAGCCAACCCACAAGGAGAGGCAGCACTTCTGTGGTATGCAGGATCAGATGAGGTACCCAGCTCCCCTGGTCTGGGTCAGTAAGGCAAATTATTTCACAACGAATGCATCTGGACTGCTCTTCCTGTGGAAGAATGTGCAAGAAATTGATAGTTCATAAGAATTCCCTTCAAACACCCTTCTGAGATATGGGATTTTTGCTCAGCTCTTTTATACCTATGTGGAACGCAACACCAGGACTTCAAGTGATGGGTTTTTAAAGGTAATTTGGTTGCTAAAGATGTAAAGCAATGCCCACCAACATTTTCAAAAGGGACTTCCAATGGAAGTATCCTCTTTTGGTATTCTACAAGTCTAGGTAGATCATTAAATGCCTAGATGCTCCTAGCCTTTAGGATTGTATTCAAAGAAAAAAAAAAAAAAAAAAGAAGCTGGATTCATCTATCTATCTAAAAGGAGATATCTTTGTCTGACCTAATCATCCAGGTTCCTCTTGCAGGCAATGGTGAGAAAACTGGCACAGCTGGAATGTGAGTCATCTCATCCAAAAGTAAATGTCTAACATACGTCAGATGAGTTGCATCCTATTTCTCGCCAATAASTCTAAAAGACACTTGGCTAGAGACTGCCAAAGCTGCAAGATGATTCTTCCTCCGGAAGGGATAGGAATCAAAAATGCATCTCTCTAAAACCAGTATTAACCAGATTTTTATGCCTCTAAAGGAACCATGGGTCTCCCAGTAAATTTGACAGATCTTATCTGATGCCCAGTGGTGTTTCCCCAGTCTTCACTGGGCTTTGGATGGGGYCCTACCTGTTTAGCAAGAGCTTAGACTGTCCCATTTCTTCCCGGCTACTGTAGGCTTGTAAAAAAATGGAAATGCTCCCTTAAGTGTGTCCCTCAGCCTGCAGAGGATTTAGAGTTGCTTTCTGTCATGCCACACAACACTGTCTAGCAACAGGCTCTATTGTTGCTCTTCTGGGGGCAAAGGGACAAACTGAATGGTAGGCTTGGCAACTGTTCAAGGAGTTTCATTCCTGCCTTCCCACCCCTTAGTAAATATCTCTATTAGACAAGGTGCACCCTTTTGGAAGCAGAAGAAACTCCTGCTCTGCTCAGTGCTGTTTGGCTTCATTTCACAGGCTTGGCTAGAGCAGAGATGGGTTCTGCCTTTTCTCACTTCTCCGTCCCACAATGTGAATTCTGTTGAATAACAGTGACCTCCTTGGAAACCTGAATGTGCATAACCTCTGCCATAAAACCGCATCTTCCAACAGAGATGTGGAGGAAATACAAACCTGGAAAGTGAAATTAAGAGAGATAGACTGGGAAAAGAGAAGAGGTTTTGATTTCAGAGAACTAAAAGTAAAACAAAGTCAGAGKAATTCTCCGAAATGCAGATACAACTCTTGCATTAATAAGAGTGACCRCGTCCTCTGCTGAGATAACTGTCACAATAGGGAAGCAAGAAAGAAATTTTATATCTTTTTTTAAAGTTTTGAGATAATGTTCTATTACAAGCTTGAGCCAATGACTTGTGGATGTGGTTGGAGGATGGTGGGAGACTCTGGATGTATTTGAGGATAAGAAGCATGAGGAAGATATATTTGTGCTCTGGAGTGTGCTGGATTAAATATGTTACAGAGAAAGCTGCAAAACACTCAGGCTGCTCAGGCTTTCAGCGGCTACGYTGAGACATGACAAAATATAAGTTGCTGTGAATTGGCTGAGGAGAGGGGTGGCCTAGAGGTTTTTAGTACCAGCCTGGATGGCATGCACATTCCTGCAACAGCATACCATGGCTGCACCCACTCCAATACACCAAGGAGCMCTGTGCACTAAAGAGCTTATTAAAATACAAGAAAACAATGGAGAAAAAGTCTATGGCTTGATTTTAGCTATGTGAAATTATGCCAGGCAATGGGAATTAGAGCTTATATTTTAACAGCTAGGAAATAGGCAAATGAGCAAACTCTCAAAGAGGATTCCCTGTCTTGGGTATAATCTGACTAAACCTGGATGGCAATGGTGGAGATACTTCTGAGCTGGTTGCCTCAACTCCTCCATGGTTGCAGAGGATTTAACCAGTCAAGCTCAGTCGAACGACCGAGATGAATTGCACCACAAGAAAGTGCCCACTTCTCCCCATCAATGAAAGGAGCCAAGAGCACCTGGCTTGGATGGACACATTGAAATTGCAGATACGTAATGGGTAAAATTAATTCCACCCCAAGGTGTTGCTCAGTTGCCTGCAGATAGGCATCAAGTGCCATTGATGGCATCAAGTGCCATTGAGATGCCCTAGAGTTTTCCTGACTGGCCTCTATCTGCTGCTGAGACAGGAGCATGTCATCAGTGGATTGTATACAATCCCTGCCAGGCCTCTGAGGACAACCAGGATGCCATTGGGCATCTTAACTGGAAGTAGAATCTATGCAGGGGCATCTGATGGGAACCCAGGCATCTTCTTTTTTGGAGTAGATGTCTTTCCTGGAAGACATGCTTAAACTGACCACTAGGATTGATGCATGGTGACCAGGAGAGTTTCCATAATCTGTGACAGACATGAGACCAGGCCAGAAATGCGAGAGTCTACCATGATCTGAGCTCAAGGAACCCCTGAGGCACTCTCTGAGCCTTCCAGGAAAACCTGCTCCAACACACTTTGAGCCTACAGAGCCCCTGTGAAAGAGGAGAAATGGCCATCCCAAAYACCTGGGATGCCTTGTGAGACCTGTGATGTGAGAAGGGAACCAGCCCACATGCTATGAACTTGTTGATGAAGCCTGAGAGCATGCAAAGATGCAATAAGAGAAAAGCATTTCAACAGAGTGTGGAGGGATATCCATGTTGGAAAAGAGTAACAGCATCCCTGCTAAGAATTATCACTGTACCGATATAAAGCATAACGGACTATTATTTACACCAGAACAGAAACTGTGATGAGGAGACCAAAGGCACCTTGAACTCCTTTGATGGCCCAGGCTTTACAAATGCAAAGCGCTCTCTGGGTATCAGCAACATCCAAGTGGGAAGGGGACTGTGAATATGCAGGTGACAAGCAAGGAAAAGAGACAAAAAACACCTTTGTGATGCATAACACTCTCCCCTGGTTTACAGGCTATTTTTAAAAGCAGTGCCCTATGTTAGGAGTTCAGAACAAGAGAGTTAATGTATCGGTTCTTCTTCCCTTCCTTTGKTTTTGCAAGCATCAGTAGAATTCGGAGTGAACTGATGAACTGATGAATTTTTACATGTTGTACTAAGATGATAACAGGACTTAAAGCAAACCTTGCCACTTTTAAAGGGACAGGAGGGGTGAAAAGCATTATGAATGGCCCAGGCTAGATGGAAACAGTTGGCATAGACAGTGTCAGAAATGGCTTTTCTGCAAGACCAACCCTGGGCCTGATCCAGCAAAGCCCTGGTGGATACGTCATGGAAGGGCTCCTGCCCTTACAGACTTTCCTGCGTATTTGTCTCCTTTCTGTATTAAGCCCCACTGAACTGTCTTGGCTTTTATGGACCCTGGGCCTTCATTTGGCTCTTGGTGGTGTCAGAAAAGCAGAGATGAGTTTAATGAGACAGGATGGGAACGGCTCTTGCTGCAGCTTTGGGGCTGTGCCCCGTCCAGCCTTAGCTAAGCATGTGGACAAGACATATGTGCTCTGGCCTATACTTCTCCCCCTGCTATTKCCCCTTCCTTTCCGCTATATTTCAGTGGTTTTAGCTGGCACYATCACCCCAGCACCTGCCACCACCTGACTGGGCAGAAAGCACCAAGCTCCACATCACCAGAAGACAGTGGGCGCCTATTTTGAGCCTAGAAAGCCCTTCTCCTTCTTTGCAGTAATGATCTCCAGACCCCCTGCACCTCCCCTCTTCCCAGCTGCACTCTTTGGCCCCACAGGATTTCCTTTGGGATCCAGAGCAAGATCCTGAGTCCAGTCCTCCTCCGGGARGGAAATTTCAACATGGATGTTGGTAGGAGTAGGACCGGTCCATCCCTGCTTGCAGGAGGCCCTGGGGATGAGACTGCGTGGTCATCGCRCAGCCAGCTGGGTTCATCGTCCTGTGTACAGCTCAGGCGTCCAAAGGGAGCACCCGTGACTCAAAGCCCAGAGGATTCCCCCTGTGACACACTTGTGCAATGCTTGTTAAGCGCTGTCATCATGCCCAATAAAACCCCTTTGAAATGTGGCCGGGCTATCTGAATCATGCACTCCAGGAAAGCAAGGACAAATGCTGAGCAAGGGGGAAGCGGGCGCATCAACCCATGGTTGTCCCATTGGGTTTTTCTTGCTCTCCTATACACACAAATCGAAAATATCAGCTCCTCGCGAGGTCTAGCACAGAACAGCCTCCTTCCCCTGCTGCTTTCTGCCCGTGCTAAGCGCTAGCGATGTGGGAAGAGGTGCAGAGACCGGCAGTCCCTGTCTGGAAAAGCAGCAGCATTGCTGCAGGGCTGGAGCCAAGTTGGCTCATCCCAGTTGCAGGAAGCGGGAGGCCAGCAGGAAAGGGRTCCCATAGATTTGGGATGGAGGCACCAGCGAATCAGCCTCGTTTCTGCTGGTACAATCAGCAATCCTTCACTTTTCTTACCTAGGAGAGACCTCAGATTCACAGCAAAAGTCAAGGCTCCTCCAGCCTGACCCTTTAGAGGGAACAGTCAAAAAGTCTTTTTTGGCCAACAGAAAGCAGGGCTATGGCCACCACCTTGTTCCAACTACTCTACCTATAGCAGGCCTAGCTGTAGAGCTGAGTCTGGAAAAAGAAATGCCATATGCASAAGTGAAATGGCTCATCTAGGTGGCACAGGAGCTCAGAGAGGAGAACAGGACCCACCTATTTCATTAATGTCTATTGCCCCTGAAGCAGACACTTCTTTACCCTGCCCTGGTGCTGTGCACTGCAATAGCACTCAAGGACATGGGGCCTGTGCRGAAAGGTCTTTAGAAGGAAGAAAAGACCTGCCTTCCCTTGGGGAACCAGACAACCAAGTGTCTCGGTGCTACACCCAGCCCTGCTGCAGGCTCATTGCAAGGTCCAGGGCAGGGCCTTTAAATTCTTCTGCCTCTGCTCACCCACCTGCAAAATAGGAATAAAAAACATCCTCTCCCTTCCTGGGCACATATCAGAGCATAAACCATGTTAGTAGGTGCTCAAAGGTTTTCGGGTGAGAAGTCTCAAGAGCTGTTCAAATGTCTGTAAAGGACACATTTTGCCTCTGGGGCTACCTGAAAAGGGCTGGGGAGCAAAATGATTCACTTTTCCTTATCTTAGTTAGGAAAGGCTCRCTTGTTTGAAGCAAAGCCTTCGTTCAATGCTTTGAATATCAAGTTGCTGGTTTTCAGGTTAACTTATCTAATAAAGTCCTCTTAAAATTGAAAGAAAAAAATCAAAGAATATGTAGCAGGACAACACAATTTAATAAAATGAGTCTAAAATCTGAGTAGAGGAGGACTCTTCTTCAGCACAYACGGTGCTCTCTGGGAGAGTCCCAGCCCTCCCCGTGTTTGAAACAGGGACTTCTTGCTAAGAYTTTGCAAAATTTTCAGTTCCTGCCGTGAGAAAGGTTTCTTGTGTGATCTTGGTCCAGTCATTTAATCTCACCAGGACAGCTCCTTCATGCCTGGACTATGCCAGGAGCACCATAAATACCATTAGAGTCTGTTTCTCCAGTCCCACCACGAAAAAATGGGGATGGGACAATATTTCCCTTACCCTTTGCACACTATACCATGGGCCAGGCAAGGGCTGTTTCTTACCACTTACATCTACACAGCAAGATCCCCTTGACCCAGTTGCCCTCTATCCCATCGCTGCTTGGGTGCAAATCACCCATGCTGTGCTCTGGAAAATCCAAGCTGGTGGGCGAGTTGATATCTGAGAATAGGCTAAAACATCATTCCGTGATTATATGCTGCCTGGCAAAACAGGGCCACGTAAGATACTGTTGTAACATAGATACATGCATATAAAGACAATTCCCAAGCCTTGGGGCAAGGGTGGGAGAGGGCTGCATGTACAGGGATTGCAACGCTTACAGCTGAAATGCAGCCACCTCTGCAGAGGAGCACGACAGCGCTTTAAAATCGCACCGCAACCCGCTGCAGTCGCAGAGGAAATGAAGATGAATGCCATCGCCTCGGAAATGTCAAAATCCTCAACTCCGGCTAATCGAGCAGAGAAGCGGGTAGATGCAATTCATATTTCCGAGCTCTAGAGATTGCTTTAGGAGCTCTGGTGCCAACGCTCACGCTGTCCCTTGGGTGACCTTCCACTGCTCTGCCTCCCTTCTGGCTAACGAGGGATGATCATCTCTCACTTAACACGGTTGCTCTCTGCCAAACCTAAGCTTTACTTTCTCAAGTGCGGAGTCTGCCAAGACTCAGCTTGGTTCTCCAGGATTTGCAACAAAAGGAGAATCGGGTTTCTCATGGCATCCAGAACCTGGCCTGGCTTTCACCCACCCCGGTGCAAATTGGGGGCTGTTCCACCCACTCTGAGGGGGACAGATCCCAGGAGAGACCTGAAACAGGTCGCAAGCCAGGACTTCATCCGTGCGCTGCTTTTATTGAGGTGATGCCATCAAACTCTGACAGGGACACGTTCAGGTGTTGCACCTGCGTATTGCTGGAGTAATGCCACCGGGTTACTTGTCTTTCTGTTGGCAAGGCTCCCTCCCACCCTGCTCCCATGCACTTACATTTCCTGAATGACAAAAAATAGAGATGGAAAGATCTTTTAAATTACTTTCTCCAACCCCCATGAGCTGTAAAGTGGCTAATGCAGGACATCACGGGCTTTGGCCAGCTTCATCCTATGTGGATTTGACATCTATTCAACCAATAGAGCTTCTGTGACCAGTCTTGGGGAGTAAGCAATAAGAAGCCAAGAGCAAACACAGGTCACAACCAGGAAAGTATTCCTAACACACATCCTTCACGTCCACTTTCCAAATACCAGCCTGGCATCTCCAGTGACACTGCATTCACYCTGCCACTAGCGGTTATAGCTCATCTCCTTGCCCAGTTCGTTATGGGGCCGATCTCCCCCCACTTAGGATACGATACAGGTGTTACAGAGAGCAGCAGAAGAGACAGGAGCTCCACCACGACCAGCGGAACAGAGGAAGGGACAGACATCGCTGCCTAAAGCGATGCCACCTCATGAGGTCCCAGCCAGCGCCTATGTCCTCCCGTGAGATGTCCTCTTCCAGTCCCTCTCCAGGCACATGCTTTAACCACCTGCATCCCTCAGCATGCACCAAGCTGCCTCGCACCCCGGGAAGAACGACATTTGAGATGTCAGCTGGCACGGTGAAGAGATCTGCCTGTACTTCTAATTCAGCCCAGAGATCCTCTCCCGTGATCATCTCCCCTAGTACCAGCTACAGGAGGTTAAGATCCCCAGCAATGAAGCTCTGCATTAATTTTTATTGCTGTTTTTTGCCTCCTGAACCAAACCCTTCTCCCTTCCGAAGCATTTCTGCACTCTGGCTGTCCTCAGACCAAGTCAGGCTTCATGCCACTGATTAAAAAATAAAATAAAATGCKTTTTCCGTTCCATGTGGAGTCAGCMAGTCAGCCAAGGCAGTGCAAGTTAGCTGGAAAAAGTTTTAGTTTTATTCGTGCTGCTACTGTGACTCTGCATGGACCCAGACCCCCACAGGACAGGGGACAGGTTACAGCTAATCCTCCCCCACCCATGAATTCTGCTTCTGAATTTCCTGTCTTCCTTCACTCATTCTGATCTCTCTTCTTTTTTWAAAAACAAACCAAAAAATGAACAGCACTAACATTTGGAGAAAAAAAACCCAMACACAACCACATTTTTGCTCTTAATTTGCCCCCCTGGGTGTGGAAGAGCCTGTTGCTGCTACCAGTAGCTCCTTTAGGTTGAACAGCGCAATGCTGTGCTGTGCTGGAGAAGGTCCCCTGTGGTTACTGTGCCACAATAAATCACGCCAGCGCGTCCCTAAAAACTTGCCATATCCGTCGCAATGGGAACCAGCGCCCTCTTCTTTTATTATTTTTAAATCATTATTTTTAAAGCCTATTTCATCCCTCTCTGTAAATACGTTATTTGGGAATTTTCTGTTTTTAAGAAGCTCCCGTAGCTTTCTCCCCCGTCGTCGCTGAAAGGATGTGGACGGAGTGCGAGAGCATCACTGCTCCGAGGGATCTTTTCCCTTTTGCTCTGCCGAACTTTTTCCGAAGGTACCACGCATCTGGGTCTGCGCGGAGGCCACCAGCACTGCRTGGCCTGATTTTAAACAGGTGCCCGTATGCCATGGTGGGAACAGCAATTTAAACAGCTCAGCCAAGTGGGGAGCTCTATTTAGAGGTAGACAGAAATTACAGTAACAGACACATGCCCACTTGCTCCCCCTGACACATACACACTCGATGTTTCCCCTAATTTCTTTCTTTCGGGAGAATAATTAAGCAAAACCTATAGGAGATATTGTCATTTCTCAGTCCCTGCTTTCACTCAAATTGTCTTGAAGCTGAAAGCAGTGGAAGTATCCATAGCTCTGTGTGCTTTAGGATGAGTTTATGCTTTAATTAGAAACTATTATTGGGGGGGGGCACAATTTGGGGATGGTAAATTACAGATTTTCTGCTGTAAGCAGTCAAGTCGCTATGAGCTAATATAGGGGAGGCTTTGAACAGAGATGGTTGAGATGTTTGTTGCTTGCACTACCAGACTAAAAAATTCCTGGCCCTTTCTGCAGTCTCTTCAAAAAAAAAAACAACACAAACCACCCAAAACCCCCAAACTCCAAAATAGAAAAGAACGAAATTCAATTAAAACAAAATAAAGAAGCACGATCGATTTGCTCAATCAGCTGGTTTGGCAGCAGGCTGTCCTTGACTAGGAGAAAAGAAACTGCACTCCCGATATCGGGATGTCCACGGGTGCGTCCTGGGGACCCGTGTGCCACCATCCAGCCCCCGACTCTCCCGTCTCCAGGGTTGTCCCCCAACTCCAGCCATGGGGGTGGCCATGGGTTTATAACTTGCTTGAGGATAAATAAAGAGGAATAGGGGTGGTGGGGGGGAGGAATTTAGGCAGCCAATGTAACAGCACCCAGCCTCTCCTCCGACTCCCCCACCCCAATCAAAACCTCCTTTGCATTTCCATGGCCTAAGGGGGCTTGCTCTCTTTGAGAAAGAAACGTCTAAAACCGCTGGTTGGCACCGGGAAAGGATGGAAAGGGGGGTGGGGGGAAAACCCCACCCCAAAAGCCAAATTGTCACCGCTGCCGTCCCCCTGCACACACCTGATGCCTCGGCTTGGAAAAAGACCCCCTGCCCCTCTCTCCACCGCCTCCTTCCCTGCCTTTCCCCCCTCCCCAGAGCCGCCKCTCCCGCACCTCCGGGAGCGGGGAGCGGGGCTGCGGGCTCGCCGCGGCGGGGCCGGGGGGCCGGGGACGCGGCCGCTCTGCCCTCCTCTCCCCTCGGTGGGTGACAAGGGAATATTTATGTTGGTATTAAAGGAATGCGTTTCCTTCTCCAATCAGGAATGCAACCGGAGTTTCTAATTATAAGTTAGATGGTGGCTGGGAATAAAAGATTGCTTTTTAATGACTCCCGTCCAGGTGCTCTTTCTGCCTGTCTTCCCAAGAACACATTTGCATTTTATTGCTTTTCTCCCATCCCAACGAATTCCCTGCTTTCAGACATACCTGAAATAGTTGGAGACGCTGCCTTCAACACCCTCACCTCTGCACCGCCGGGCAGCGCGGCCGCGGGCAGGAGGTACCGCGGCCGCGCTCCCCGTTCGCCTCCGCCCGCCGGGGATCGCACCTGAACCCCGCTAACGCCCCTCGGCAGATGGGGGGGGGGAGGCAGAGATTAAATGCACTTAAAAAAATTAATTATTATTATTAGCTTTTTTTTGCTTCTGAGTTATTTACAGCACCGCCCCCGCCGCAGAGCAGCCCCTGCTCCGCGCTGGGGCCGCGCAGYCCGCTTTCCCCTCCGCGGGCAGCTCCGCACCCGCGCAGCCGGCGGCAGAGCGCGGAAGCCTCAGCGGCTTGCCCGCGCCTCCGTGCCCTGCGCAACACCCGCAGCGGCTCTGCTCCGCGCTTCCTACGCGCTCGCTGCCTGCGGAGCAGGAGCCTTCTCTGAGCCCAATTACCTCCGCGGGGTAATTAGAGCAGATCTTGCAGTTACATGCCTTGCCCAGCACCATTTGCTTTTTGTGGGGGAGAGAGAGAGAAAAGGCTCTTAAAGGCGTAGGGTGGAAAGCGCGGAAGAAAAAGGAGCTGCAGCCCGAACAAAAAWTAAATGCGTTATCCCGGGGGAAGGGGGGTGCGCAGGTCCCCGCCGATCTTGCGCGGGGCA
>JASVER010000021.1:10624562-10841723 GCA_030449065.1 Oceanodroma leucorhoa
AAAAAAAAAAAAAAGAGGATTTACACCCAGACATGCACGCGCACACACAGACATGCACACCCCCACAGACACGCACACCCCTTCCCCACCAGTCCAACCAGCCAGATATCCAAGAGCTCCACTGAAGACATCTGCTAAGAAATCAACTTCTTCCAYGCAAATCTCAATAAGGCTCATCCAGATCATCACAATTTGCAGGAGTCCCAGCCCCGGATTTTGCAAAGGCGCTGCCGCAAACGACTTCATCCACCAGATCCACCCCACAGGGCACTAGTAATTGATCTCTTTTTTAATTTCTTTCTCTACATATTGTAACAATTTCTTTCCTTTCAGTGGCGGTGGTGGGGGGCGAGTTGGGGTGCATAGCGTAGTTCCAAAAATCTGCAGGTTTTCAGTGGGGTGGAAATAAGAAAAAAAAAATAACCATTATTAGTATTATCATAAAGATGTAGCTCCTCGAGACTGGGTACGGGGTTAGATTTGYTGCTCATCTGGAACATATTGTTTAAAGCTTGCTGTATCTGTGAGCAAGTGTCACCCAGCTGACAGGCTTTCCCCTTACCCTGGGTCATTTGAAAGGGGGCTGGAGAGGCAAAGACGAGGGGATGGAGGCACTGGATGAGCTGGGAGATATTTTCGGATAACAATGATCATTCTCTTTTACGTAGTTGGTTTTTTTTTTTTTTTGGTTGTTGTCGCCTTTTTTTTTTGTTTTAGGAGAGAGAACTGGATGATATTTTATTTATTTGACTTTATTTTATCTGTGAATCAGAAAAATTCTGTGGCTCACACAGAACAAAGAGAGGTACAATTTTTAATGACTTTGTTGGAGAAAGGCTTGCAACCTTGCATTAGCTCAAATCAAAATGCGTTTTCTTTCTCATTAAGAATTGCATATATATTTTCCCTTAGTAGGGAATATTTCTATTTACACACACAGAGCTTTATATGCATATATATAAAGATATGTTTGTATTTAGCTAGATGGAGAGATATATTCATTCTAGTGAAATTATACTGGAAATGCAGTTCATTCGGGGATATTTAAATCATTAGGAATTTGGCAGGGGTCGGGCCCTGATTATTTTCTTTAGGGTTGGATGACAAGTGATTGCAAATGTGAGCTCTGGCAAGTGCTCCGAGATCTAATCGCCCCGTGTAGCCAAGCTCGAGTCGATCTGAGCGGCTTCTCGCTTGCTTCCAGAGGAGGAACGGATGCTCTCCCCGGCTCTCCCAGCAAATCCCCGTGGTGTCGATGCTGCAATTATATTGAGTGTATTAAATCCAACCCCCCCACCTCCTTCAGCAGCTCCCCACCCCAGAGGAGCCAAAGAGGCTGGAGAGGGAGAAGGGAGTTTTATTGCATAAGGTGGGACGAGGAAAAGGAGGAGGGTGGTGGTGTGTGAAAAATCATCTTAAGGACTTTCCCTCTGTATTAGAGAAAATCCCATCCAATTATAGCATTACTGGAAAGAACCAAATGCTGAGACTTTCAAAGGAGGGGATTTCTCTGTCTTTTCAAGTGAAATTGCTCACACTGCAGACTGGAACACACACACTCACACACACACTCACACACACTCAGCCACCCGCGCCCGCCCCGGGTGCGGGGGTCCTGCCGAACCGGGGATGGAGGGGGAGGAAGGGACAGGACACACATCCCTCCCAGGGGTCGAGCTAATCTCCCCTCCTTTTGTTCCTGGGGAGAGATTTAAACATCCCCCAAAGCCTCTGCCCCTCCCACCAGGAAGCACCAGGCAACTTTACCTGAAGGTACAAATTCAGCCACTCTCCCTTTTCCTCTTTGCTTTGCAGCTGCTATTTGGGGAGGATGGAGATAATCCACTTTGTCATAGGCACACACACACACGCACACACACACAAGCGGGATCGTATTGATTTCTTCAGCAGGCAGCATTGCTACTTACTCTGACACCAACTGCCTTTAATKACACTGAAAAAAAGGTGGTCAGGTGTATAATAGCTATTCCCATCGCTGGGGACACTACTGTAGATTAGTTACCTACTATCAACGTTACCTTTGAACCAGAGCCCTTTAAGGGCCAGATTTTGCAGTCCATTAGAGTCAGTAAAAAGACTGTCCACRGGCTTTACGGATATGAGACTGCTGGCATTTGGCTGCCCAAATCTGCCGTGGTTTCTCCCAACAGTTGTTTTTAGAGCCTGATGTCAAAACCTGGCTAAGCTCATCCATGCGGGTCCATTGGTTTCCACCCCTCTCCCAAATATTTGGACATGCGTTCAGACATATGCTTCGCAATGGGCAGGATCTGGCCCTCGGTGGGGTGACAGCAGCACGGCTTTGGCTTCTTTGCTCTTGGCGTTGCTCATCAGTGCCCARGGAGAAGGTCAAGGGGAGTCCAGGGTTGTGAATCCTCAGTGGTAGACACCAAGTCTCAATCCTGGTGGAGCTGCAACCTGCCTTGCACAGATTTTCCACAGTKCCCATCCTTACACCAGCAAAGTAAACACTGGTTTTGGTTCATGACTTCCCCAGGAGGTGAAGGTCCATCACTCTGACTGTCAAATGGGAGAATAAAGTCTTGACCATGCTCGCAGCCATGGGGCCAATTCCTCAGCCCCATAAGSCTGCTGTGAAAGGAGGTGGGTAGCTTCAGTTATCAAGCTGGCATGGGGAAAAGGGGATGGGAGGACATGGAACAGGCCTCATCATCACGAGGTTGGAATGCCTTATGAAGGCATTGCAAYCTGGTCCTAGCTTGCTTACTCATGAGGATGGCTCAGCTGGCATCTTCAGGGCCCACTTGAAGAGTAGATAGAGCTGGATTTAGAAACATGACTGCTTCACGGTGCAGTTAGTCACAGGAGGGAACAGCTGCGCTCRCTCATGTTCAAAAAAAGGCATGTCCAGGGTGCTTCCACCCCAGAGACGTCTACGTAAAGAGATCAGGGGCAAGGAGAGGAGGTTTGGAGGGATCCAGGCAGACAGGAAGGCGGGCAGACTGGTGCAATGCAGTCCGTCACACTTCTCAAATACTCTTTGCGTCACTTCTCTTGCTGTCCTTCCCCTTCTACCCTATATGGAGAAGATTCATTATGGCTGCAGGAAGGGAAGATCATCCTCACTGAGAGCGAACATGGGGCCAGGAAAGGCTCCTTGTGGGGCAGAAAGTTTTGCTTACTTTTGGTGGAGGACAGAAGTGCATTCTGCCCCTTCCCTCTTTAACATTTGAATTCCCACTAGTAAAATCTGATTCATTATCTGCTTTTGCAAATTGCARCTGGAACTAGTTCTTGCTGGAAGATGGTTAATCTTCCTCATTTGCARTTTACTCACTGTCTGCCCCACACATCACCCTCTGGACACAGTGGTCTCCATAGTTGGGTATAGCCACCATGGYAGTGTGAGAAAGCCACAACCTATTTTTCCTTCCATGGCAAGAAGCCCACACTGCAGCACGTTGTGACAATGGGAGCACCAGTAAATCCCCACCAGGCAGCTTTGTAACCCAACCTCCCTAAAGCCAGCCCTGGTGAGGAACCCCAATAGCATGTAGGAGTTGCTACAGATATCTGGAGACCCAGAYAGCAAAACGTGCTGTGAGCACTAAACCTCCTCCCGCCACTGATGTTTGGAAAATGTCATATAAATGCTGGGATCCTAGATGCTTGGGTTGCTGGAGGCCTGGCTTTGCCACAGGCCTGTTGACTTGTGGCACGTCATTCTGCTTCTCTSTTTCATTTTGCCTCTGTGCCTTTTAAGGTCCCTGAAGACTGAGATCCATGTCATCCATGTCATCCATACATCTTGACCAGGAGTCACAGCAGCACAAATAGCAACAAGGTAGGTTAATATTGATCTCATCAGATGGGGAGAATGAGGCAGAAGATGTGTAATGGCTGGCTCAGGATGTGACTAAGTGGCAGAACTGGTGAAAAGATGGATTTTGCTGGTAGATTCATGTCACCTCTTCAAGACAGGTCTGTCTGTGACCAGTTGGTTTTACTGAAGAAAGGTCTCTGCTCTCCAGAAGTGGAGGTTGGTCAGTGTGGAGATGGATAGGGTATTTAGAAATGTGCCCAATATACTAATAGCATGGATTTCACTGTGTCTGCCTCTGTGGTCAATGGTGCAGTGGAGACCTGAGCAACTCAGCCCACTGTAGATACTAGCCTATGGTAGGTGGGGTGAATTGCTTCTGGAGTTGCATTTCTTTCTGTTTGGGTTCTAGTTTAGACGYGGTGTCTAATCTTCAGATGGCTGAAGTTAGGTGAGATGCCTACAGGCCATTGCCTCTTCTCTGGGCTCTAAAGAGGCACCGATAGCAATGAACAAATCAGGAGCACATTCRGGGTGGGTTTCTCAGCTCTTTAGGCTGCAAGGAGATGTCTCCAACTGCAAGGGGACAGCATACATTTGRCACTGCCTACAACAGCTTTGGCTATGGCTGCCATCTGCCCAGCTTATTCTAGGCCAATGGCAGACTGGGATTTTGGCTGCTCCTGGATTGTCATCAAAGCATTTCTACATAAAGGTGAAGGCAGTGTTGTCCTATGAGCACAGTCCTCRTAAGAGCAATGGGAGATGGCTGAAAGCTTAAGGTCCAGTGCTGATATGTCCCCAGGAGGACAGGAGGGATTASATACATGGCATGGCTTTCAGTTCARTCAAGGCAGAGCACCCAAAGAGCTGCCAGACCTTTGGCAGAATAGAGCAGGTCTGTCATGGGTGATGATCCTTTCCTTTGGACTTTTATATGCAGGATCYTCTGTCACCTCATCTTGGGTGAAAAAAATGTTATTCTGAGGAGGGTTCCTCTCTCATATTGTGTGTGTCTCCAGTTATTGCCCACAGGCACTTGTGCTCACTCTGTTTTTTCCATGCCAGGCTCTGAATGAAGAGCACGTCCTGGCCATCAATAAGCTGTTTTAGAAAGGCAGTAGGTGGTAAGGCCAGGCCTTGAACCGGTGGTAGGGGTTCTGCTCTTGCCTTTGCCACCAGTCTGTGGTGTGACTTCATGCAAGCGACTTCACTGGTATATGTCAGGTCCCGACTGGGTTGCTCTCCCTGAGTTGGTCACTTCTTTAGGACAGGACAACTGTCCTGCTACGGCTTGAATGAGAGCAAGGCTCAAAATGAAACTTGGGGTCTCTGATACCTCTCCCTGTTCCTTACCTCCATCTCCAGTCCCTCAGCTGCCTGTCCCCTGGCCRGCAGGGATCAGGCAGGCACCTGCCTTGCCCATCTCCTGCAGGAAAGGTAGGACTCTCACCGGTGTAGCTTTGGCCCACCTAGTGGTACAGCAGAGGAAAAAACCTGGAGAKAAAAAAGCACGAACCAAAAATGCAGCCAGTGCACCAGGCTCTGGTTTCCTTCCCCCACTGCAGAAGAGTTGGCAGAGCCCRAGATGGGGAAGGGGCTTGTCTTTATGTCCCTGGTGGGGTATCAGCCTGGTGGGCAGAAGGATAGTAGCGTCTTGCCTTGGAAGGTGGGATGATGAATTGTGGGTGCTACCTCTTCCCTTGCCTCCTCCATGCATGCTCAGGAGGGATCAGTGCTCTGGGACCRTGGAGCTATTTCCTTGTCACCTGCACACTCAACAGCAAAGGGTAGGTGGGGGCACCAGCACCCCTGGCCCTGGCCTTCTGCCCTGGTGAAGAGTAGGTACACAGGCAGGCAAAATATYTTCTGAGAGTGATGGTGGCAATTAGAAATAGCATGGGCTTCACCCAWATCTCCCCTAATAAATGGCCACAGAAGGGAACCGAACACGCGTATCCAGTTTTATTAGACAGCAGTAACAGCCAAGAAGTCTGTGCCACGTCTATGTTCAGATAGACATTCCCTTTCATTGTCCCTTCCTCCTAAACCCACTGAGTTTGTCACCTTCAACCATCTTCTCCAGAGCCTCCCACAGCCCCTCGGGGTTTTGGCAAGAGGAATCAGTGCTCTGCTCGGTAGGTCCATTTGCTGATGGCGAGGAAAACTGTTCCAGGTGGTCTCCACCASCAGTTGCCTGGTTGTTGCGAAGTCACTTGGTGGAGACCGTCCTCTGACAAATGAGTGCTGTGAAGGATAAATTGAGATCTTCCTCAGGGGATGAGATTTGGGGAAAACTAGTTTATTTTGAAGGTAAACTGACCATTTGAAGGCAAACTTAACTCCCTGAGCACATAAGGACCAGTCCTGCTTTTCTGGCCCATTGAGAACTCCAGATTCATAGAGGAAATAACCCAAAATAGGAACTGAAGAATCTGATCAGTGTAAATTTTCCCCTAAGGAGTCTAATTCAATAAATGTATACATAACCTGAGCCCTGCGTGTGTAATGTGTGTTTGCTTATGTGGAATTTCTCTAGGCCAGATTCAGATTAAAAAYCTATTAATCAGCAGTGGAAGCTGATAATCTCTAGGGGCCCAAACCTGCTATTACGTATACAAATAACCATTCATAGGACGATGTAGGCTTAGATGCTGATAACTGAGGACAAGGCAATTTTTCCAAGAGAGTAATAATAATCATCCGCTTTCTTTGAGAGAAAYATTTTAGGGTCTGGTATTTTGGCTCCTGGGAGCAAATCCTGCATCCCTTTCTGGAGACATCCATCTCGCCAAGTCTCAGCATCTAAAAGGAGGGTGACAACTTGTTAACGGTGCACTCCAAAGGGATCTCGTGCCCTTGTAAGTAAGTGAAGTGCCTTCAATGGGCGGAATGAAATGTTCTTTGGGGGTCCTTGTTTTCTGCCTCCCTTTAATTAACTACTGCCTAGACAGCTACCTTCACCTACGTGCCCAAATGTAGAAAGCTGAARTCAAGCAAGGTGGTTCTCAGTATTAATAGTACTTCAATGAGCACTGCTACAARTGCAATATTGCTGGTCTTGGAGGAAAACCACAGGAGCAGAACAAGGCTTTTGGGGAAGATTCTCTCCAAATTCATACTCAGAATAAGGACTGGCTTTAAAATTGTAATTTCATTACTGTGCTCCATCCAATCCCTCTTTATAGAAATGATTTTGGGGGGGATATATATTGGGTTAAGGAAAAAAAAAGGAGGAAAAGACAGAAAGATCAATAACAGAAACAGTTATTTATGAAATCATCAATGCACTGATGATGAAATTTTCTAATYCCATTCTAAGATACAATTCAAATAACACCTTTTCAAAGGGCTAGCCACACTCCTGCTGCAGGTGCAAACAAAAGAAARAAAAATAAAATTGAAACCAGAATTTTATCCCTTTGTGAAACACRCCTCTTTGAAACCCAAGTGATGCTATTGCTCGAGATGAATGTTGGGATTCAGTCTTGTGCTTGCAAATCAATATGTATTTTAAATGGGGATTACTCTATGCTGCTGACAAGTACTGGACTGAAAAGCTACCCAGACTGGAGGGTCTTCTCTTCAGCCACACACAAGGCTAATGAAGATACACTAAAACCAGTAAGTAGGATCACAGGGTACAATTTGAAAGCATAGGAGCATCTGCTAGGCTGGCACTCCTGTTACTGTCTGGAACTGCAATAGTGCCCAAGTTGAGGTCTCCAAACCCCTTTTTATTGTGTTTTAAAAGTGCAGAACATCAATATTTTTAGATTATCTGATTGTCTGGCATTGGGTTTATTTTAAAACACCTTAATATGAAATATCACGATGGCAAAGTTGTCATGATGCGTTGCACTGGGTACCAACGCTCKGCAGGGTGCGAGAGGGGAGCATGGGGGGGCTGATGAGGTGGGCCAGAGCTTTGCCGTGCRGTGGGAAATAATGAAATAAGCAACGATATCTCTCGTGCACACCAAAAATCACTCTCACTGGCAAGGGCTGGACAGGGCTGGATGGGGAATTGTCTGGTGTTTTGCTGTAGGAGACTCTCATGCCGAGAGARGATGCATTCTTGCAAAAGTAATGGGAAGAAAAGATCTGCCTGCACTCAGGCAAGGAAAAAGAACAGGCAGATTTGGCTGAGAGAGTTAAAAAAAAAAAAAGCACAAAAACCCCAAAACCCCACCAAGGTGCTAAAACCTCAGTCAAGTGAGGTGTTGACAAGGAATCCAAGTTGATAAATAAACAGAAAGGAGCTCTCCCTTGCAAAGCCTGAATGACAAAGAGAGAAAACCAGGCACTGGAGAGTGTCCCTTACCATTTTCATCACAAAAGCTGATGGTGGGGGGGAGTTTTTAACACAGCAACAAGTCTGACTTTCTCTCCCTTTCTCYCTCCTTTTTCTTTTCTTCTCCCTCCCCCCCCCTTCCCTTCCCTCTTATAAACAGAGAGGACAAGAGGTCATATCCCCAGGGTTTAAAGAGACACTTCTCCTCCTTCCAGGGAGGGTGGATGTTCTTTCAGCCTGTTTACAAATTAGTCAAAGTTATGATGTCTTAATGTAGTTGCCGGGTGGCCACCTGTCCTGGACTTTCTTCTGGTGCATTTACTTCATGTGCAGGAGTGACACCTGCAGATGGTTTCTTGCCCAGCATCCCAGGCCATGTGCCACAACGGGGCAGAATGCCATGAGTCAGGTTCTTTGAGCCCGTTTTGCTCTGGTGTAAGCAATGGTGAAGACTGGAGATCGGTGCATGGGTCTGCAAAGTCCGCGGGATGCTTTGAGKAAGGGCTGTGCTCCCAGATGGGGTGATGGGTGTTGGGTGCTGTACAGACCTAATGGACACCCTAGGGAGGGATTTCTGCCAGGGGATTTGGAGCATGGTGATGTACGGGAGCAAAACCAGGGGCTGCATTACTCTGGTTTGCAGGACCAAAATGAAGTCCAGATCCTCCCATTCTTCACACTGCTTTAAAAGGTTGTTTCCAAGCMCTGGGCATGAAGGAAAGTGGCTTAAGCAGCAAGTAGTTCAGTGGGAAACAATGCCAATGATGCTCCGTGTCCCCTGTACCTTCCCCCTTCCTATGTGGGCTCTCTGGTGCTTAATAAAGGTTGAGCTCACATTGCAGCCCTTTTCTCCCAGGGGGAAAGGAGGGAAACGCAGTAATAAGGTCTTTCTTCCCTACCTGTACGCTTATTTTCATACAACTTAATCTCTCTGAAACTTTTATCTTTCTGCCAAATTGGGCTGGGATTGGCCGAGGGGTTCAGAAGTTGGAGGGGAGGAAACGAGCGGATAGAGACACACAACATAATCAGCTAAACCAAGTTTCCCAAGGAAACCAGACTTCAAATGCATTACAGTGCTTTACAAGTCTTGCAGGAGCTGCTTACAAACCCCAGTTGTGAGCCAGAACCCCCCAGTGCCAGGCACTGTATGAACATATTCCTCAACACAATCCTTTCCTCAGGCCAGTGCTCAGGAGTTTAAAATGAGAAGTTTAAGGCACGTAACGTTGGCAAGCACCAGCTTTTCAATATGAATGTACAGCAACTCCCTTAATGTGGGTTGTATTTGGCTGGATTCAGCAAGAGAGCAGAGCCGGGCTCTGCTGGAGTGCGTTTTTTCATGGGAATGGCAAGGAAATCACAGGGCTTTGCCTCCTAACAGCCCTACTTGGCTTCGATCCTACCCAGAAATCCCATTGGTTCTGTGGAGTAAGAAGGGAGTAAAATCTGCAGGGCTTGGCCTCACTGGCAGCTATGCAATTGTTTTTTTTTTTTTTTTTYTTTTAATTTTTTTTTTTTTTTCCCAAGAAAACAGGGTTATACTTTTTCTCTGCAGCCATGTCAGGTAGAAAAAGTGCTTAGGTCTTCACGGGGCACGGGTCACCCATATGCCATTGCTCTGCTGGTGTCACATCAGGGATGAGTGGGCCCAGTGTCTGGAAAATACCTTTATCTACTAAGGCAAGTGTTAAACCCTGGAGCCTGCAGTGGGGCCCACTACACGGATTATTTCTCCTTTTAGGCAGCTGCTGAGCTGCCATCGGTTCCTCATGGCCCTGACTCATTGGCTCCAGGCAGGACTTCCCAGGGACCGGTGGACCAGAGGGGAGGGGTACCTTGTGACCATGCCCCTGTGGTAGGTGGGAACTGTACAATTTTGGGGATATTTGGGTCAGTTCAAAAGTCCTGGTTCTCCTGGAAGGATTTGGCCCATCATTTCCCAACCCTGCATTTCCCAGAAAAGGGGCTGCTCTGCTCCCATCCCTGGGCCATGGTGGCAATACTGCCTGCACTGGAGAGGAGTGAGATCTTCAGCCACCTGCTAGGAAAGCCCTGCAGATAGTTCATGGCTGCTGGGTCCTCTCTGGAGATGCTTCCTCACCCTCTCTTCATCTTCTCTCTCCCTCAGTGGACTCCTTGGAGCTAAAGCTGCACAAGTCTGAACCTGCAAATTCAGAAGACATCGAGCAATAAACCATTGGCACTCCAGACATCAGGAGTCAGCTCTTTCTGCCTCTGTTTCCTCCTTTCAGAACTTGTAAGGTTTTAAGGAATCAAATATATTTGGAGTCATGAGTTGCTCTCTAGTCCCTGAACTTTTAAAATAGGCAGGGAAGATGGTTGCTGAAATATTTTGCACACCATGAAACTTGCTGTGTGTTTGCACAAAATAACATGACTCCAGAAGCTGGTTTGTTGAGAAGAAAAACCAAAAATCCCCATCAAATATTGACGTATTTGGTAACTTAATTTGGAGATACAGACATCTGGAGTAGTGTATGAAATGGAGAAAGTGACAGCTATATTCAGAAGGGGTAGGCAAGACTGGTCATAAAGAATGCAAATTTTTGGAAACACTTTTATTTTTGAAGAAAATTCTATTTGCATTCAGCTCCCATCATTTATTTGCAATTCTAACATCTCCTTGAAGCTCTTTTGCCGAGCTGGGGGTGAGAAGCAATTGGAACAAGTCCCCACCAGCTCACTGTGGCCAGTTAAGGGAAGGTGGAGGGGAGCTGCTGGCGGGAGAGGACAAATAACCGTGTTGTCCAAAGTGCCTTTTTGCCATACCTGCTCCTATCCAAAGTCTGCCTGACACTTCCTGCACCCTTTTGAACATGGCAAACTCTGGAGCTCCCTTGGATACAGGAGGCAGTGAGTTTTAGGAGGGTCAACAGAAGAAAGTTCTCATCTCAGTTAAGCAGTTGGAAAATGCCCTAAAGCAAAGGCCCCAGTGACCTTGTTCAAAGCTGCGGAGGGTATTTRCCAGTGTAAGGTTACAGCTGAAGAAAGGGCATCGGCGGTTTTTCAAGGGAGAGGTAGGTGACAAGAGAAGGTTGAAACCGTTCTCCTATACCAGTATAGGGTTTGCAGGAAATGAGAGGTCTCTTGGACCTGTGTGGGGTGAGAAATGTAGTGTTGCCTTGGATGGTTGGAGGAAATATGCTCTCATGAGCTTTGCACTATCAAACACCACAGCATGTCATTTGAACCTACYTTAAACTCAGCTTTCTAGGGTTTGCCTGATGAACCTTCTCAATGCTGTTGTCCATCATGGACAACATGATGAAGCAGGGCCATCATTGCTCCATCCCTGTTCCCTGCAATTAATCATTTATAGCATGCCTAAACAGATTKAACACCACATGTCCTCCCTGGGACCATGGACAACAGCCAACAAAGGGTAAAAAAGGTTCCTCAGGCATTTTCAAGCTTTCTGCATCATCCTGGATGTAAAGCGGTCATCTCCTTTAGACTGAGGATTACAGCAACACCATGAACCATGAAATATGGAATAGGTTTCTCAGGGTCCAGGGGCAGCACGGACATGGACAGCAGCTATCCAGAAGAAAAAACCAGCAAAACCAGAAAGAAGAAAACTCTGAACTTTGCTGAGGGAGATGGAAAGATGAAGASATGGGAAGAATAAGGAAAAGGAGTGGTAAAAGCATGTGGACATGAAGGAAAATGTCAGTTCCTGTTAAAGGAGGTGGAGGAAGAAGGAACCATCTAAGTCAAACATACTGGTTAAAAAATAGCTTATGGACGTGGCAACAAAGTGGTAAAAAAATCGAGTGGTAGTTTAGGTTAATTGGGGTTTGATTAGCATCGGGCAAGCGAGACTGGCTGATAGCATCCAGTGCAGGTAAAAGGTGATGTTGCCTTTGAAGAACCTAGACCGGTGGTCACCACGTAGGGCTTCTTCATGGACTGCCAGTGCTCCTAAAAAAGCTGTTGTCCTCGATGGACAGCTCCCTGTGCAGGGATGATCTTAAAAAAAAAAAAAAAAGAGCAAGGGAGAATATATCTAGGAAAAAGGTAGGAATAATGCTGGGAGTACCTCATGATATTGCCTAACCATGAAAACTGTATTCAGCTCCAGTCACCCTCTGTCAAAATAGAAAATAAAAAAAGAAGAAAAAGACAGAGAGGAAAGAAGAGGAAGATTAAAAATATCAGGGTTTCATTGCCGAGAGGCGGTGAGTAAGAGATGTACAACATAATGAACAGGATAGAAATCAGTCAAGAAGTTATAATTTGTTCTGACTCATGATACTAGCCCAATGGAATTAAAAGCAACAAAATTAAAACCAGTAAAAGCAGATGCTTTTATATACATAGCTAATGATTAAACTGAGGAACTCAATGCCACAAGACAGCACAGGATTCAAATAAAAAAAAAATCCCAGCAGAAATGAAAAAGCAGTTTTATGCTCTGATAAATCAAATAATTCCAGCTTATGTTTTGGAGAAGTGTTGTAATAACACCCCCAGCATGGCTTGGAGTCTGTTTTGGGCCTTGCTAGAGGTCCCTTGAGGATGTTCAACTTTGGCTTKCATTGGATCTGGTTTCTAGCATCTGTGAGGCTGCTTTGTGGTTCCCRAAGTGATGGCACTTGGTCACAGATACAGATTAAATGGAGGTGAGCTTGCAAATAAATTTCTCTTTCTTCTCCCCCCACTCACCATACCAGTACATGAGCATTCACTGACTGACTACAAGGGATAACTGTAGAATATTAATGGATATTACGTCCAAAATTAAAAATCTCCATCCCAGATGAGCATCCACTGTCCTATGCCCATCTGGCATGTACCCCCAGTGAGGTCTGATCTCAGCTCCTATTTAAAGCTTGTGGATCTGACCACCCCCAAAAAATTAGACTAAAACAATTCCTCTAGCGATCTCAGTCCTTTACTTGGTTAGAAAATTAACAAAGCCAAATCAGCTGATCCCCTTTTTTGTTTGGTTTTTAAGAATTGTATTCCTTGGTCAGATCGGGACAGGAAAATGCGCCACCATCTTGCAAATCACCTTKAGACATATCTTGTGAAAAAACAAATTTTCTCATTGTTATTAGGGTAGGCCCTTACAGTCCCAACCACCATGACAGCTTTACTCTGTGGGACAAATTAGGGGTGTTTTTTGCAATAACTATTTGGATTCTGATGGTTTTTTAAAACTCGGGTTTTTCAAGAAAAATTGGAGGATGGGATGTATGTTGCATAACTGTCAAAAAAAAGCCTATTTTTAAAATATTCAGTGTTGTCTATACGGCATTAGCCACCGCCACRGGCTTGCAGTGCTCATGTTCTGCCCTGGCAGAGGAGAGGGCTCCCCCCCACGTGGGGAGCAGGCCCCTTCCTTCCCCATCTCCTCTCCATCCCCCAGGGTGCTTCAGACAACACAGTGGACAACATCTTCTGTTCTCCCAGCTCCTTGCACTCTCAGAGACACTGGGATGTCCACTCGAGGTCGCAGAGGAAACCCACCCCTTGCAGAGCTGGAAAGACCTGTGTCAGACACCAAGCTGAGGACAAACTCAGCAGAGGAGATGCCCAGGCTCCAGTGATGCTCTGTATTCAAACACAAAGGCAAAGCATCATGTTTTGCTGAAGGCAAGGCCTTGCTGAAGGCAAGATGTGCCTTCAGCATCTCAGACCTAGGTCTTCAAAGATATCAGAGTGGTGGTTAACTAAGGAGAGATAGGTTCCTCCGTGTCCTAAGGCCCAGATTCTCAAAGGTTTCCTTACATCATCTAAGGCTTTTCTACCTCAGGAAATGAATATATGTGGCGAGAATGCAACCATTGGGCCAATATAATTGATCAGATTAGTTATCTACCTCACTTAATAGCCATCTACAAACTGCCCAGTTAAGGGCTCTCCTGGGGAATGATCTTGTGGGAGACCGCTCACACACAGCAGTAATGGGTTGCTTTCTGTCCTGGAATGAGAATGCTTCTCACCTTATCACAATGTTATTTTTTTTTCCATTTGCTGTTATATCTCCTATGCTTTTGTAATGAGGATAAATGTGTAATCCATTTTGCTATTGAAATAAATTATTGGCAGTTGTCTTGCTTCAATATCTTGCAGCAGTGAGTTCCACTGGTGAACAATGTACGGCAAAACTTGCCTTTACTTCAGAAAGCTTCAGAAGTGTAGGAGCATCTCACACATAGTGTCTGGAACAGCACTGCAATCTTTTAGTCAATGGTTCCCAAACTGTTAGCCACAAACATGTCCTGAATGTGACTACAAATGTGGGATTTACAGAGGGAAAAAYGGGTCAACAGCAAAACACTCTGCTACCTCCCTTGCTTTAGTGTAAGACAATGATTGGGGGATTCCCACAGGTTTTGGGCAGCACCAGCCACGCTGCRCGCCATGGCTTTGCATGCAATTCCTGCGCTGGCGAGAGGCCAGCCAAAGGTCAGACCTGTGTGAAGGGGATGTGAACCCACAGGAACCAAGATTGTTCRGGGATGTTGTTGAGCCCCACGTCTCCTGTGCTGCAGAGAGGCTCAACGAGCTCAGGCCATTCCATTTCATCCGCTGTCAAAGCCCSTGGAGCTACAGATCTAAATATCTGGCAGGATTCCCGTGTCCTGTCTGATGCAAAGCTAAGTCCATCCACACTACAGCACTAAGTGGGCAGCAGTCTGTAGCTACTGGTGGTACCCTTGACCAGAGGTGGGGGGAGCAGTGCAGAGCCCCCAGCTCCAACTTGCTGTGACACATTGACCCAAAATTGCTCTTAATCGCTGAAGAAGGAGCTTCTCTGTTTCACTAGGTAGCTTAGCCCCGTGGGCTACCAGTCAGCATCCGTCCCTGCAGCCTACCAAAATGTCCTCGTTGAGAATTTGTGTTCCAAATCCAAGTGATTTCTTCTCACCCTTAAATAGCCCTCATCTGTCAAGAGCTGGCAAATGTAAACAGTCACTGCCATCTAGTGACCATGGAACAGCTCACAGCTCCTGGAAAACTTTTCTGGCTTCCTGAGGGGCARTGGCAAGGGGACGTGGGGAAGATGACCAGTCAGCCTCAGCCAAAGACCTATAAGCCTGTGTGTAGGTACACGTGAAGCTAATTTAGGGTTGCACCTGGAGACAGCGTTTCATTGGTCATTGGTCTGCCATTTCTTGAGCAGGGAAAGGGAAAATGTGCTTCACTGAAGTGTCCTTAATAGCTACCATCTCTGGGGACTTCAACTAGCTCCTCATATCCTCAGCAAAAGCTGTCCTATCCATGGAGAGGGCGATTTGGGGGGGGTTTATGCATCTATTGCTTCTTCAGCTGCTGTAGTTATCCCTTCGGTTCAAGCTARAGCTGAGCCACAAAGGTGCATCCAACAGTTTCACTTAGCAGAACATTAAAGTAATTAAATTAATTGATAGTGTTGTCCTCTGCAGTGTMGGAGGGACTGTTGTTGTTTAATCCCAGCCGGCAACTCAGCCCCACACAGCCGCTCGCTCACTCCCCTCACAGTGCGATGGGGGAGAGAATCAGAAGAGTAAAAGTGAGAAAACTCGTGGGTTGAGATAAAGACAGTTTAATAGGGAAAGCAAAAGCCACGCGCACAAGCAAAGCAAACCAAGGAATTCATTCACTCCTTCCCATGGGCAGGCAGGTGTTCAGCCATCCCCAGGACAGCAGGGCTCCATCACGCGTAACGGTGACTTGGGAAGACAAACGCCATCACTCCAACGTCTCCCCTTTCCTTCTTCTTCCCCCAGCTTTACATGCTGAGCATGACGTCATATAGTCTGGAATACCCCTTGGGTCAGTTGGGGTCAGCTGTCCCAGCYGTGTCCCCTCCCAACTCCTTGTGCCCCCCCAGCCTGCTCGCTGGTGGGGTGGGGTGAGRAGCAGAAAAGGCCTTGGCTCTGTGTAAGCACTGCTCAGCAGGAACGAAAACATCCCTGTGTTATCAACGCTGTTATCAGCACACATCCAAAACACAGCCCCATASTAGCTACTGTGAAGAAAATTAACTCTACTCCAGCCAAAACCAGCACAGGGACACACTTCTAGGAAGGACTGYGATTTAAGGGGTCTGTTTCCCAGCTGTTCATCCTCAGCTTCCCATGAGATGAGTTACTTCAGGATGGTCGTAAGCCACATCTCAGACCCAAAATTTCAGCCTCACTCTCGGTGGCTTAGCAAAATGGGACTGAAATTACAATTAGTCCCTGGTTCATTCATGGTGAAAGTTGAAGTGAGTCTGTGTTATTGCTCTCTATAGTGCTGTCTCTGAAAAGCCCAAAACTGAGTTAAACTTTGTTGTATAATCACATACTACTGCACAGACAAGGTAAAGAGGTGGATTTCCAGCTCTTCCAGGAAGGGACAATCTTTTAGTCTACATCTGCACACAGCCTAGCAAAACGCAGCTGTAATACGAGGCTAAGTGTGGTGGTAAGACAAACAATTCCAGTGCATCTTCTGCAGACCTCCCTGCCCAAAGCGACCCTAAAATCTGGTGTTGTGCATTGGCCAGCCAGCGATCCCCAGGCAGTCTGCTGCCTGCTGGCTGGTGCTAGACTGGGAAAGTTCTCGTTTGCCAGAAGATGGCACTGGTTCTCCATGGAGCTGCATGTGGGAACAGGTGCATCCCCATCCCCTCATGCTTCTCAGCTTGGGTTAAAGCCCTTCCCCAAACCACTCCCTCCCGGGGATCCTGCTGATTGCTGGCTTATGGGGAACACGAGGGCAGCTCTATCCCTGCCTGGCCAAAGCCCAGGTCCTCGAGATTCACATCTCTTCCTACGTAACGAATGCAGAACTTGCAGGGTGGATTTCTTGCTTGTGGACATATTAAAATGCCATCTCTTTTTTTCTTCCTGTAATATTTCACTCCCTCATCCCAAAGCCTTGCTTTCTTAAGGAGAAGAAAAGCACCTGAAATAAGTGTATTCAGCTTGGCAAGGACAAGGACTATTTTAGATTAACCGCTATTTATGTCTACATTTGCAGCTAAGTGGCAGCCACTGGAGACATACATCTGCTCATTCCAGCAGATGATGGGCCCATGCTTGGAGAAGCCCACAGAGATCATGGGAGAAGCAGGAGACCTAGGGCCGTTATCCAGTGGCAGATGAGCAGTTTTGCCTGATTTCACCATGGTTTGAAGGTCACTGTGCTCTAAATCAATTCTGTGGCCAATAGATGGGGCCATTTCCACACCTACTACCTTCAGGTCCACCAGAGCAGGTTCTCCCAGTGCCCACAGGCAGGTGGTTCCTGTGTCTGTGGTCCGAAGGTTTCCTATGTATGTGGTTAGGAAATGTTGTCGGGAGAAGGTCAGTGCTTGGTCTGCCCTTCTTCCCATTGCAAAAGACCATCAGACAGGCAGGATTAAGTATCCCGTTGCTCCACTTTTTTTTTCCTATGATAAAAATCCAGTTCTCCCAATAAAGCCTGGAGAAAYTACGTGAGGGCAACGTTGGTTCCTCAGAGGAGAAGCGAGGCTTTCCTAGCCTGCCAAAGCAGGGGACCCCAGCAGGGAACAGCACTGAGCTTTTCCCAACGCTTTCCACACCCACCAGGGTCAAAGGCAATGCACCCACTCGGTCCCCAAACTTTCCTCCTGTGGCRATATGGGACTCCTCTGTGCATTGAGGAAATTAAGCTATTAATAATTTAATGACTCGTRGCACTTTGAAGAGGTCAGGTGCTCACCGATGAATCACAGGATTCCCAGACTGGGATCTGGGACCAGCAGTGGATCYATCAGAATGGTRGAAAAAYCCAGTTSTCCCACATCTGGAAAAGCAGGGAAAYACTAGTTGGAGAGGAAGATAGGAGCTCCTCTTTTATTCCAGTTTCAACAGTCATTTTTGATCCCTTGTGCACTGAGACCTCAAGATGTAAAAAGCAGAAACAAAGGCACCCACAGCAGAATTTTCCTGCTGATGAATTGCCCTTAGACATGATTCAATGGCCGAGTGGAAGACAGTAGTGCTCTGACTTGCTTTGGCCTGCTAGCTACCATTCTGGTGGATTTAATTGTCTGGACCTTTGAATTATTGCTCATGTCCTGTGGAAAAAATTGAGCCTCCGAAACAAACAAACTCCCCCCCAACATCAAAGAATAGCCCAGCAAGCTTCAGTTTTAATCCAGGGCATGACTGARTCACCCAACCATAATCTAGCAGCACAGGTGAGTGCTAGTCCTATATTTTCACAAGGCTACTGCCAGTCACACCTGTGGAAGTATTTCTGTTTCCAGCCTTGCGTTCCCTCGCAGCATCACTCTTGGTGCTCAGAAAGCACAGCAAGACAGAGGAGCATGGCACTGGTGTCCATCAGAAAGGACATTTCAGCAGGACAAGRTGGCCCAGGACATACACCACATATATACACCACACCTATTAGACCAGGCATCCTCTCAATGCCATAAGTCTCTGTGAACATCTGCACACCACAGGTTTAGGTAAAGGTTCAGCTGAGGAAACCCTCCTTTCCTAGAGGATTGAAATACATTCGCTTCTCCGGAACATGTAGAGGTGAAGTTTCAAAGAAACCCTTCCACCCTCTGGAGATAAGTGTCTTCCTGGCTGCCAAAAATGAGAAGAAACCTTTTCCCACTCTCTGGTAATTCAAGCCTTGGGTTTCTCAGGGGGAAAATACTCATAATAAATACTGTATTATCCTAGTTCTTCTCCTCCACCAGTCCCCATGTCCTTCGTCTTCTCTCAAGCCCAACCGGTTCACCCAAAAGCCTCTTCCCAGACTCTAGGCTTCTACTGTTGCTTCTGGCCCACACTACAAGGACACCTACTTTCAGCATCAAGGCCACCTTCAGCAGCTAAACCTTCATTCATTATAAAAGCATCTGCTGCTGTAGACCTATTTCAGCGCTTTCCAGCTTGGCCTGCCAGTCCCAGGCTTTGCTGCAACTTGCAATTCCATGAGCTCTTACAAATTTCAGAATGGCTTTGCTTCAAGACAGGACCTGAAGGAAGGATGGACTAGGTCCAGCCTGTGCTAAAAGTGCCAACAAACCTTGGCCAACTCATACATACTTTTGAGGATTTAAAGTGAGTGGTTAAAATAGATGAGAATTACTTTTATCTGCCCAACAGCAAAGGCCGGCAGAAACACGCACTTGGAAGCTGCACATGCCTTTTGGCTTTTTAACATGCCACAGTGGAGGGAATGAAGGGCACACAGACTCTTCTCTGCAGGAAGCCCAACTGCTGCACCCTTCCCTGAACGTGGGATCGCACAGACCTACCGGGACACCCACGTCAGCCCCTTCCTGCCACCATCGTGGTGCATGGAAACCATGCACAACCCTGTCCTAACTGGGTTGGGATTAGGACTGCAATTAATGTTAATTGCAGAAAGAATGATTCAGATTGGTAGGGATCTCAGGAGGTGTCTGGTTGAGTGAGGGGTGAGGACAGACATTGTGGGGAGATGGATGGCAGACACTTGAGGTGGGATGCAGAAAGAATGTGGGAATGGAGGAAAGAGAAGACCTGGGCTGATAAAAAGGTTAAGGGGATTAAGAGAGGCTTATGCAAGCTGACCATGATGATCTTTGTGTTTTCCATTCACATTGCTGTTTGCCTGGCTCTAGCTCACATTAACAATCAACATTGTGCTTAAGAAGCACAAAATCTCTCAGTAGATAACCTGAAAGRGACCCATGGCATACGGCTGCTGGACCATGGTGTACTGCGCTTTGCCCATGCCTCACCCACACAAACCACAAGAATGAGAGCATGGTCATGTAGTGGCCACTCTTGGTGGTCAAGTGGGCTCACTCTTGACAGATGATGTAGGTGCGCTYTATCATTTCTTTGCCTGGGAAACCAGCATTTTCCACGTGTGAGGCATCTGAATGTGACAAAGATGCATCTCCTCTCGCCCACAGGAGCACCTGAAAATGTCTCGTGCTCCCCAAAGCCTGATACCCCTCTGAACTTGCATGAGGAACCGTCTTGGGAGTGTTGCGCTGCGACTGCTCGTAAATCAGCGGTAAGATGGCATGTTTGAGAGTGGATGCTTCATCGGTTAGTCCCTGAACTATGGCCTAATATGTGCGAATGCTGACAATGATTTACAGGCCAGGGGTGGTTTGCATGCCCACACACACACTCTCACAGGTGCCGAAATGCCCTTGCGTGCTGSCAGCTATGCATTCCCCTCCATCCCCCGGGTTGCCCTGGCATGGGACAGGTTCTGCCTCCCTGGTCCAGTGCCATCAGCTGTGCAAGGCGAGGGGGAAGAGCAGGTTGCTTCCTTCTTGCTCTGCACTGAGGTTTAGCAACAACCAAAACAGGGGAGAGGAAGGGATAACAGATGGGTGATGGGGAATCGGCTGCAGGAGGAACCTGGGGTGAACCCTGCACATCACATGTGAATGCCTGCGGCAATTTTAAAATGTCATACCGCATTTTGAACGCACGTACGCCAGGCTGGCCGCAATGCTGCTCGTGTTTCCCCAACAACCTGAGGTCTGAGCCAGGACCGCGTGGCAATATCTGTGCCACCAGATAAAACAAGCTAGAGCATGCCCTCTGCATCTGAGGCCAGGCAGCATGGCACAAAGCACATCCAGATGCCTGCATGGTGTCCCCCCTCCAAATAGGGTGGCTGCCCCAAATTGGCTACTGGGAAAATTACATTTTCCCCAAAAGTGCACTGGAAGGTAAGAGCACCCAGCAAAAAACTACATACTCATATACATATGCATACATATTCTGATACTTTCCTCCAGATATACACACATCCTAGTTTCATGCAACAACAAAAAGCTTGGACAAATGTTCCCAAGCAAACCACCCAACTTGTGACTCGTGCGCATGGTCCAGTGTTGTGGTATGACTATTTCAGAGCAACATAAAGAAACAGGCCTGAGCATCCAACATCTGCAGTGCACACAGCAGAACATTTTCCTACTATCTTGTACTTGGAAACCATGCACTGATTCAAAAAAAGGCAGAAGACGAAGGACAGTAGAAGTAACGTGGAGATAAAGTAAACTGGAAATTAGTGACCAGGGCTCCCATAAGCTCCCCGGCAGGCAGGGAAGGATGCAAACATAGAACCACAGTCAGTCTGTTTTGTGGCTCCTTCCAAGATCAAATTTTGCTTCTTATTCCAGGTCAAAGCTGAGGGCATCAGGCAATGATGTGCAAGTTAACCTGCCACTTATAGWCCTCTGGGCCCCAGAAACCTCCTGGAAAAAGGCTTTGCTGAATCCAGCAAATTCAGGTAACATTTAGAATCATAGAATCATAGAATCATTAAGGTTGGAAAAGACCTTTAAGATCATCGAGTCCAACCATCAACCCAGTACMMATGCCCACTAAACCAAGTCCCGAAGCACCTCATCCACACGTTTTTTGAACRCCTCCAGGGATGGTGACTCCACCACTTCCCTGGGMAGCCTGTTCCAATGCCTGACTACCCTTTCAGTGAAAAAATTTTTCCTAATATCCAATCTAAACCTCCCCTGGCGCAACTTGAGGCCATTTCCTCTTGTCCTGTCACTTGTTACTTGGGAGAAGAGACCAGCACCCRYCTCTCTACAGCCTCCTTTCAGGTAGTTGTAGAGAGCGATAAGGTCTCCCCTCAGCCTCCTYTTCTCCAGGMTAAACACCCCCAGCTCCCTCAGCYGCTCCTCATAAGACCTGTTCTCTAGACCCTTCACCAGCCTCGTCGCCCKTCTCTGGACACGCTCCAGCACCTCAATGTCCTTCTTGTAGTGAGGGGCCCAAAACTGAACACAGGATTCGAGGTGCGGCCTCACCAGTGCCSAGTACAGGGGCACGATCMCCTCCCTGCTCCTGCTGGCCACACTATTCCTGACACAGGCCAGGATGCCGTTGGCCTTCTTGGCCACCTGGGCACATGCCGGCTCATGGTCAGCCGGCCGTCGACCAGCACCCCCAGGTCCTTTTCCGCCGGGCAGCTTTCCAGCCATTCTTCCCCAAGCCTGGAGCGTTGCCTGGGGTTGTTGTGACCCAAGTGCAGGACCCGGCACTTGGCCTTGTTGAACCTCATGCAATTGGCCCTGACCCATCGATCCAGCCTGTCCAGATCCCTCTGCAGAGCCTTCCTACCCTCAGGCAGATCAACACTCCCACTTTCCTTACATCCGGGACATTCCATGTGGCTTGATGGAGTCCAGCCACATGAGTAGGAGAAAAGCAGCCGCTGCGTGTCCGCCAAGATCAGCTGAGTGATCGTCCATGAGTTTTGTGATGGTGGCAAGTGCCATGGCAGCAGAGCCCCTTTCACTGACATCAATCCAGGCTGCTCTCCCCCATGCTGGTARGAGCAAGAGACACAGAGATACCAGCATTTGGCTTCCTAAACGCCTCCACAGCCTCCATTGATCAGATCTCCACTGATTATAATGGGAGCTTAGATACCCATTCAAATGGAGACCCCAAGGCTCGAATTAGCTGCCTCAGTGTAAGTGTCTAGTGCTATTTGAGACACCCTGGGGCATCTAAGACATCCACATGAGCCTGGCCTGGAGGACATAGGAACTTTTGGAAGGCTGCATTCAGATGGGGYGGCAGCTGGAGGCTGGTGCGGCATCCCACAAAGCATTTTAGATGGCAGTAGGTACCTGTGGTTAAGCAACTGAATTGTGCCTCCASATGTAGACACCAAAATTTAGGTGCTTTAATGTGCAGCCAAATCCCACTCCTATGGCTCTTTCAAGGTAGATGTTAATCCAAAGGCTTCCTATGGGCAGCAGAGCTTTAAAGGCAGTGACGAATGAGAAGAAAACAGCCAAACTGGTGAATATCTGGCAACTGGRACCTGGAGGTGGGTCTTCACCCTCTGCATCGTTTTCTTGGGCATTAGCTCTGTCACCAGCGGTCTCCTGGCTAGCTATGAGTGAGCTGCCCTGGGCTGCTGCCAGGCTTGCCTTTGGCCATAGACCTGACAGCYCCAGAGCTCACGCGGAGCACTTAGGAAGCGATAAAATAAAACCATTTGCTACAGGAAAGTGGTGGACATTCAGAAGGGGAACCACCGAGAATCAATGTCAATAGCTTTACCCRAGTTATTTTTACAGCAGTCACACTGTAAAGAGCAATCACATTGTAAAGAAATGGAAGTTTAAACTCTGAAGCTTTTTTCTTAGCTGACAGTTAGTGCGGCAAACACTTTGGATCTGTTGGAAAGAGATACTTGGGTGGGGAGAGACCTATTAGTTGCTTGCATTGCATTGCAATGATCTGCATTGGGTGGTTTTGGGGGGGACTATCAGCCTCTCTCTTCCCTGACATTTCAGTTTTCACTCTTTCAGACAGGGCAAAGGAGAGAGCAAGCTTTGAAAGAGTGAGATGRGGGAACTGGAGACTGGCTACAAGAAGCAGCAGAGAGATTTGCAGGCAGGTATGCTATTAGAACTGACTGACGCGTGGCTCGATTGCSTATTTTTTCTGTACCTTGCAGACGTCATCAGCAGCAAATGAGGTGGGATTTGAAKTTGAATTCAATTTCATGAGTTAAGGCCCTTGGAAAAGGGAGGGGTGGCTCTCACAAAGCTGTAACTGGCCAGGCTGGAAAAAAGTCCTGGGGATATCACCTACCCTGTTGCCCTGCCCCAAGACAGCRCCGCATCTGCCAAACCACCCCGGGYAGCAATGTGCCCTTAAGGACCTCCACAGGCAGGTTGTTTCAAGGATAGAAACAAGGAATCCAGTTGTTAACTGGATTCACAGTTAAAAAACATAAGCCTGGTAGCTAAGGCTTGAAAGCCAAAGCAAATCACTCATCACAGATGTCCTCAATGGGGACAGGATCCCAAAGGCAGGAGGGTGTGTTGGCACTGGATGGAGAGGAGCAGAGCGAAAATAGGGGGGACAAACARGCAGGTGTGAACCGTGTTTATTTTACATAGGTAAATTTTTTGTGCTGGGGAGGGATTTTGTGTGTTACTTTGCTTTTCCACCTTGTTAACTTTGCCTTTTCTCCCTTGAGTAAAATACTGTTTGTTGAACTAAATTATTTGCCTTGGTGAGCGGGGSAGTTTTAGCTCACCGGGCACCAGAGCATTGCTGTATGTCCTCAGGTTCCTGGRGCTGGAGGCCCAGGCTGGTGTTTTCTGAGTGACCCCTTCACACTTGAGCCTGGTCCATGCTGCTGCCAGCCGGGCCGGCAGACGGGTCACACTAATGTTTAACTTCAGCCTGTGTCACTGCATTTGGAGCCTGTTSTTGCCTCCCATCTAGATGAGCCGTTTATTCCCTCCCTTTCCCAGCAGTGCAAGCGGATACACTGACCCCATCACCTCTCGGTCTCCCCTRCACCAAGCAAGTCTATTCCTCTGTTGCCCTTCACAGGTTCTCTTTTGAGACCTCTTTCCATCTCAGTTGCTGTCCTGTGGCCCTCTCTAGAGGGGACACATCTTTCCTTGAAGCAGAGGAAAGCCTGAGACAGGTCRAGGCTTATTTTTGCTAGGAAGGACWCGTGGATTCCTGTGCTGAGATGAGGCTAGGGTCCTGAAACAGGTCAAATCCAGGACTGCAGGGTGAGAGGGCTCTGTCTCATGGTCTCTGAGCAAARGTAGGAGGGAGGTCCATCTCTTTGTTAGCCTTTGCCCACAGTGGGGTTGGCTATTTCATCCAAGGGAGTGGGCTCATCTGGAGTAGCTGGGCTGTGGGCACTGTTCCACAAGCTCCTCCAGAACCTCTGGCACAAGGACAAGTGGAGGAGCTCATGTCTGAAACTAGGGCAAAAGATCCACACCAGCTCAGACCACCAGTGTTTGTCTCAGTCCACTTCCTTGTGGAGAAACTATAGACTGTCCCATTCCCCCCATTTTTAGGATGCAGGTTAAGAACATTTTGTCCCTGGAGACAGGGACTAACTTCTACTGCTGATCCTTTTCTCTAACCTGGTGGCCATGACCTCTCCCCATCATCCAGAGCAATGTTCACTGCTTAGCAACAAAAAAATCCGGTGAGGCTGTGGTGTTGGCGTGCCTCTCCAGATGGGAAGGGGACCTTTACTTCAAAGGTTACCCATCCAGGCCCTGGAAGGCTGGAAGTACTTCCCAAGTGACAAGTATCCGCCGGGGAGGAACAAACACTCCAAGTGTTTGTAGACCATTCTCCTATTACCTCTTACCACCCTTGATGATGACATAAAGTCAAGGCCATTGTTTCTAAGTGGACTTGAAGTGTATTGACCATATTGAGTCACAAGCATTTCAAGACTGCTGTGGGGAGTCCTTTGTCTGGACTGTTAGCCATTATTGTYTGAGATGTGTCTTTTTTTCATCTAGTGGTAAATGCCAGGTTTTCTCAGTGTTGGGTTGCCTGGCTGTGTGCTTTAGCAGATAGATAGGAAAATCATTGCATCCTACTCAGGGTGATGGGAATGTGTCAAGGGTAGTTATAAAGGACATCTCCCCAGCATATTGATGGTTGGTGTTTCCTCCCATCAACTCATAGAGACCTGTCTYGGGAAGGGACAGATCATGCTCTGGAAGTGACCATCTCGAGAGAGCGGGGCTGGATGCTCAGTTTAGACTACATGTAGAAATAAACTCCTGTCAAATTAAGGGGAGCTTGGAGTGAAATCACCATTACCCTCAACCAGCTAAAGTGCATATTTGTCACTGTCACACAGAGACAGAGGTATTTAGGTCAAGATGTAATTACGCAGTTTGATAGCCTGAATACAGTAAATCAGAAAATTGGACCCAGTGACTCCTGCCTTGTCCCTGACAAGCTCTGACTTCTCATCTGGATGACTCCAGGTCCTTCAAGACTCGAAGTAGTGGTGTATGTCTTGTATTAGAGATGTCCAAGCAAGAGACATCTCCTAAATAACACCAGCAAATCAGGGACACTTGCAAGTACAACTTGGCCACCTGACTCCACGGTCCACAACATCTCTGCTGGATCTATTCAGACAGCACAGGGTGCAGGGGTGGGCTGTTTGAGTTTGGGATCCAGAAGTCTGGAGTTGTATGATGTTCAAGCAACCAGAATAAGAGATTCTGAAATCCGGAATGGTGGTGGCCCTCGACCTGACTTGCTGCTTAAAAGAGGTTGGAGCGAGTGTTGCATGTGAGCTTGCAGCCACTTGTGTGATTTCTGATAGTAAGCTAATTGAACTGTTGGAAAATGGTCTGGGGTTGAAATATTCATTTTATGTGGATCTGTGTGTGTATGTGTCTGCTCATACAGACATTTTTGCATGTGCATGCACGTAACGTTGTGTGTATGTACACATATATGTATTTACGTGTGTTATTGCTCCCATTGTTTCTGCCAATTTGAAGTCAGAGCCTCGCAGCCCAGCATTTCTCCTCTCTCTTATTCTCCCAGTGTCAAATACTTTCCCTGCTCACAGCCGGGAAGTCAGCCTGTCACATGAACTGGAGGCAAGGAGCATTATCTGCATGGGTTTACTTGCTGAACAATGTAAGTAGATGATTAACCATTAAAGCAACAGAGTTTGCTGACCCATTAACCAAATAGGAAGGCCCTCTGGTTTGCTAAACAATGGGTCCCATACATAAAGCTCCCCGACTTGTCCATCTCGTCGGTGCCGCTGCTGACAGACCTGTGCGGATATTGCGATATAATGACTCAGTTCGGGCTCTTACGCAACCAATCGCGTGCCGGAGGCCGGTGCTCCCCACATTTTCATCTGCACTGTGTTGACCTTGGAAAGTAATCTTGCCCGAATCCATGCTTTGTATCAAACCCGGGGAGACTTAATAGCTGCCACTCATTTTTCACCCTCACTTTTGCATGCGAATGCTGTGCATCGCACACAGAAATGCTGTGTCTGAATTCAGTAGCCGCTAAAGCACACAAATTTACTCATCTGGAGGTATTGGCCAAACACCCATCAGTCCTTTCATGGGGCAGAATTAATCATTCCTTTCTAGCTTAGCATTACTAATTAACCCCTGCACTGTGTACCAYCCTTGCCTTGTCAGTCAGATGCCTTCCCCATCAAACCATAACCCTCGTGGTTTTGCTCTGTGCATGCTCAGCTGTCCAGTATTTATTACCTGTCATTCTCCTTGCTGGGTGCTACTGGAAATTCAGGAAACTGAATTTCCCACTTCAAAAGAGAAGGAAAACTGGTGATGTGATGATATGAAGGGGGAACCTCTTCCATCTGGATGTCATCAAAATCATGAYGTGACACAAAGACCAGATACTGTGTGATGGGAAGATACCTGGGTGGATGTTCTGCAAGYTGTACATTTGGTACGTGGGATATTCCTTTGTGTATCTGAGGGTTCCCAGGAATTTCCGTATTCCTGGGAATACTGAAATAGGAAGTTGCCCAAAGGCAGAGCTAACTCTGGGATCCTGAAAGTTACCTGAGAGCCAGATTTCCAAAGGTATTTAGTATACTAAACATGAAAACAGAATAAAAAAGATCTGTTTTGGGACTGGGAAGGAGAAGAGTGAAAAAAAATGAGAGTCCATCATTTGAACTCAAACTCTGAAACAAAACATCTATTTGAAACAAATAAGGACAAACTTTTCTACATATTGAGCTTCATCCCCACTTCCCCCCCAAAACTGCTTGAAAAATAAAACTTTCATTTACAACAACTCCCCCTTCTTTTAGGTGAGAAATTTTGCCCAGCTCTGTTTCAACTTGATGTATGTGTGTCCTTCAAAGACATGGACAGCAAGAGTTAAGTGCTTCTTCAGCTTTGGATGTTAAAGGGACATTTTGCAAGATATTTTAAATCCCTGAAGTGCTCAGTATCCCAGCATCAGACAGGGCTTGGGTTATTGTGCTTTCTCTTGTGCTCCTGTGCCTACTTGCCAACACTCTACCAAAGTTGCTCTGCAAAAGATTAAGCGTATTTTGGCTCTCAAGCCCTGCCCTTCAAGAGCTATGGCTCTGGAGATGGTGTCTCTGTCAGTCTTGTGTGGCCTCCAGGTGCTGATCCAGGAGGACCTGGGTCACATCTGCCAGCCACATCCTGGTGTCCTGGATAACCTAGGTCCTCTCAAATGGCCCAAGATGCTTGTGTTAAGACAACTGATCCCCACATATGGATTGTACTGATTATGTCTCCACTGACTCTAGGACTCTTCCTAACATTTGAACTCTTGGATTCTGGGAAGGTTCAGCCCATCTGCAAGAGCCTTGTGGACACACAAAACTGGATGCTGCGACACAACAGGGCTTCAGGCTGTCTCTCAAACTGGCTGTATTAGGTGTTGAGCTTGCGATCAAAGACACGAGGGCTACAGAGAGGGCAGAGAACAGAAGGAAGCAGCAAGATGGCTTTCCTCAGCATGATGGTGTGCTCGTAAGGGATCACACACTGGATCAAGCAGTACACGCTATCATCATCCTTGGGCATCATGATGGTGTCCCACCACCAATGGTGTCTGAATGCCTAAATATGACGGCATCAGAGAGTTCAGCCCTGAGTCATTGCAATGGCCGTATGTGGAGACCACCCCAGCTGCACCAGCTAGCTCACTACTGATATTCAGATTTTCCCCACCAGTGAGTTACCTATTGAGATCTGGCATCTTTATTCCATCTGTTACTTAGATGGAAAGAAGTGGTAAAGGATTTCAGAGATGTGATGGGCTGGGCTAAGGTTTGCAAGAGTCTGAGCAGCAGCTGGCACATTGCAAAATAATTATTTCATCACTCTGGCTGTGCAGGGAGGCATTAAACATTGAGCAAGCAAGCAGAGAGCAGGACTGGCAGCAGACGGGTAGCGTAGCAAGAAAGATCCTCTACTCTATACTCAGAAGACACAGGTCTCCTGTGTCACACCTGCCAGCCCTGCGTGGATGTCCAAGGTGACCATGACCAGCTTGCTGACAACAGACGCCCACCTTCCATCTGTAATGGGGGCCCAGGTGCCCAACAGACATGGGACACCTTCACTGGAGACCTCTGAATGGAGAGGGCTGGGTCCCASTGAGGGTTTCTGTGTTTTGCCGTATACCTACCCAGGAGCATCATGGCTGACCAGCCCAATGACTGCGATTCTGACTTCTGAGCTTGAGTTTTCTTTCAAAAGGTTCATTTTGCTCACAGGAGTGGGGACTCACTCATGGGAAGCTTCTTCCCACTCAGGGCTCATGAGCCAAAATCTGGCAGTCTACTCATGCACTAACGCAGGTAAAAACACCCAGCTCCTAGACRCGCTGGCTGAAGACCCGACAGATGACAACCTTCAACACAATGACATTTCAGTTACAGCAGTAAATCGTAAGCCCAACTTTAAAAGAAAGCTAAACACTGTGAAATAAAACCCTTTTATTAGCATGAAACATCAAAAAAGTGAAATAACATGACCAAAATCACCCTTCATCTAAAAATAAAAGCAAAGAGAGAGTTTTCAGCAGGGCTGGAAAATACTCGACACACATTCAATGGGTGGGCTTGATATTGTGACTACAAAAATATTTTCGCTCAGTTTGTTTCTGGCCGTTTTGCAGCTGACGGGCTGCCAGATCTCTTGGTTGGATCCCTTCTGCTTCGGCATTCAATAAGATGGGTTTGCTAGCTTACCCATATGGCTTGAAGAGACTCGGGAAATGACCCCCCAGTAAGTCTCCTAGAAATATCCCACTGTTTTGAGCCACTGCAACTGTCAACAGTTTCAGAGAAACTGCCCRGAGTTGCTTAAAAACAACCAACATCTTCTTCTTGCTTCGGCATTTCGAACAGGGCGTAGCGGGACCGAGGAGCAGCAGTTTTCCCCTTTTGTTTAAATAAGTGTGGCTGCTCGCAGGACGGCGGAGCATGGGAGGACAGGTCCCTGGGGAGACGCCTGTCATCCAAGAGCTGGCGGTGAGTGGTTTTGGACAACGCTCTTGGCTCCTCTCYGCCAACCCACACGGCCCCAGCCTGGGGAGAAGAGAGGTGTATCTCCTGAGGGACAGCCAAAGGGAGGCTGAACCCAAAAAACAGGGGCTGGAAAGTGGTGACAGAAGTGAGTTCAGGTAGATTGGAGAGACCAAAGGGTTTGTTTGTTTTTCTTTTTTTTTCCAGGCTTTTCAGCAAAAAATGAAATCGGAGAACAGCAAATGTCCTTTTGGCTCAGCTCGTAACAGTCCATTTGAGCTCAGTTGCTGGTTTTGTTTCCTTCTGAGGGCATTTCACTCCTCCCTTTACTGCCTTTCCTTTGCACATAGGGATTTTTTTTTTAAAGAGAGAATGTAATTTCAAACAAAAAGGTCATATTTGGATATATCCAAGGAAATCTGTTGGCATTTTAGACCTGCCTTGAGAATGTTGCAGGGAAATGTTTAATTTTTTCCCCAGAAATTTTCTCCCACCTTTTCTCCACCCACAGAATTTCAACATGAATTTATGAATATCTTCTGCCCCTCCCAAATCTCCATTTCCAAAAAATTCACTATTCATAAAAAAAAAACAGAGAAAAGACACTACCCAGACCTGCTCCTCATCTGTGAAATCATCACATGAAATCATCATGTGATTTCTTGTTCTTTGCCATATTAAAAATTGATCCAGCATCCCGTATCCCTTCTCAGTGGAGTCAACAGAGGGTACAGAATCTAGGATGAGCATCCACCAACCCACGCCCTGCTCCTTCCCTCATTTCCCATGACCACACGTTAACATTGAACACACACCAGCTCATCTCATCCACGTCTGGTGCTGTGTTTGTTGCAACCCATGTGCATAAATGCAGTCCAGGAAAAGCAGATGCTATGACCTGTCCTTTACCAGCAAACAGAGATCCAAAATGAAATGGTGATAAGAAATGAGGTATCAATAAGAGGATTTTTAAAAAAAAATTATCAGAGCAGAATTTAATTAGGGGAACTTAAAAAAAAACCCGTGGTGGATGGCAACRTCCACAGACAACTGGGATGGCTAGAAACTGTTACAAAACTCAACCAAATATTAATTTGCAGGCATCTAAAGAGGTCTCTGTGTACCACTTTCCAGAAGGACAGCAGTGACCTGTCCTGGTTTCAGCTGGGATGGAGTTAATTTTCWTCCTAGTAGTTGGTATAGTGCTATGTTTTGGATTTTGTATGAGAAGAATATTGATAACACACTGATGTTTTAGTTGTTGCTAAGTAGGGTTTACACTAGTCAAGGACTTTTCAGCTTCCCATGCTCTGCCAGGTACACAAGAARCTGGGAGGGAGCATAGCCAGGACATAGCTGACCCCAACTGACCAAAGGGGTATTCCACACCATATGATGTTCTGCTCAGCATATAAGGCTGGGGGAAGAAGAAGGAAGTTGGGGGGGACGTTTGGAGTGATGGCGTTTGTCTTCCCAAGTGACCATTACACGTGATGGAGCCCTGCTTTCCTGGGGATGGCTGAACACCTGCCTGCCCATGGGAAGGAGTGAATGAATTCCTTGTTTTGCTTTGCTTGTGTGCGTGGCTTTTGYTTTMCCTWTTAAACTGTCTTTATCTCAACCCACAAGTTTTCTCACTTTTACCCTTCCGATTCTCTCCCCCATCCCAGYGGGGGACAGTGAGCCAGYGRCTGTGTGGGGCTTAGTTGCTGCCTGGGGTTAAACCACAACAGACCACAGCCAGGGACACAAAAACAGGGGTGAGCTGGACTCCAGAAAYGCAGCCTCTACTCTCCACTCTCGATTTTTTTTTTCTTTTTTCTCCTTTCCATTATCATATCTATCCTTTTCCCTCTCAGGGACCATGCATGTCCTTCAGTTAACTGGCTTAATATATGTTCAAGGTCAAAGACCCTTGACTTGGGTATATTCCTGGTCATTGCCATCAGTCCCTAAGATACAGAGGCAAGGTGGGTGACCTTAAAGATAGAGGAATAGGTTACCCCAGGGCATCTGTCACCCTAARGATGAGGTAAACAAGAGGTCCTACAGGAGCAGAGCTAATGAGGTCTCCTATAGATCTGCAGATGGCATCTCGACACTTACCCTTGCAGTAACCCTTGCTTTACCTTCAGCTCCCCTAAWGCCTACCTCCACACATGCACAACCTTAATTTCCCAATTTCCCTCCTCCAGTCGCTCCCCTACCACCTTCATTATCTCCCCAGTCAGCCCCTGAGCAGCACGGCCGGGGGCTGTTTCAGGGCTGGCACCAYGTTGGTGGAGTTGATCAGCTCCAAGGAGCTGCTGATCTCACACAGGGACCTCTCCCTCCACCATGCRCCAGTTCAGGTCTCTCTCTTCTATCTGATTTTTCTAAGGAAGCAAACCGTCACCAAAAGCCCTCGAATAATGGCTGGTAAATCACTGTGTTTTACTGCACGGGCTTAGGCAGAATGTGAAAAGAGTCCCTGCTTGCTTGGCACTATTTCTTTAGACTAAAAAATACCTCCTGCAGCTCTGTCTAACAAAAACACATTCATTCCTAGCATGCCTGATTGTCATAAAGACAATAAGGACCTTATTTTGCACTGGGACTAATTGCATTAAAAATCACTCTGGCCCAGACTATAAAGTCCCCAGTTCTCCGTGAAATCACCAGGAGAAAGGTGTCCATGTAAAGGACAACCTGTCTGGGTTTACTCAGAGGGGCTATTTTGATAGCACTCACATACTTAAGAAGAAAAACCTTTGCAAGAGCAGAACACAACTCAGGAAATATATGTGAGGGAGCAGGAGGCAAAATATCCATTTTGCCATTTGCCAGCTCTTGGGAACATCAGTGAAGAGAGACRTCCTTTGCTGTCAGAGAGAAATGATTGGATCTTAAGAGAAGCATTTACTCGTGGGCTTTCCACGAGTGAGAGATATTTTACAATTCCAACTTTTTAACGACGGASAGCAATTAAAAAGTTAAAAGTTTGAAAACATTTTGTTTCACACACACACATGTATGATATCAGCAAGCCTGAGGTTTTGGGGGACCCCTGATGGTGCTTTCCTGCRGTTCAGGCCCACCAAAGCCATTTGGGGGAGTCCTACTGAGTCACCCTCTGCTCTCCACCTCGCTGCAAGACCCCATTGCCTGAAGGGCAGCATCCCAGCCTGCCCCGGYCATGATTTGCTCACGGGTTCACCTCATTGATGGTTGTAGAGCTCTGCAAAGGCATCATTCTTCACCACCATGAGGGCTTTGTAATCCAGGAGTCCAGAAAGCCCCCTCTAAATGGGAGACACGACTGCTCCTGGAGCCCGATGAGTTTTTTTTGGTTGGACTGCCCTAATTTGGATCTGCAAGCCTTTGCAGATGGTTGGTTATATCTGCTATTGCACATCACTCCAAAGACCAAGGGCAAATCTAACAGGGCATCAGCAGCTCCTGTGGGTCAAGGTTTGTACAGTGTGCTTTGGGATGTAGGAGTCCTTGCAAAGGATGCACAAGGGTAGACCAGCTGCAAGCGTCTCCACCTGCGTATGATGCTTGTATGCCTCCTGGGGAAAGTCTGTGCAGCCACCTTGAGCTCACTTGATACAAATAGGTGATGAACTTGGTCCTTCCTTCAGCTTAACTTGCAAGTAATAGCTTTTTAAATTAGAGGGAAAAATGCGAGTGCTCCTAAAGATCACCCCTTGCTCTTCTTGCACGAGATACAATTCTTGGAGGGGCTTTAGGAAAGCTGAAAAATTTTTTCTCTCTTTTCTCTCGGTGGCATAAAAGGAGAGCAGAACACCTACTGATTGCTCTTAAAAAAAAAAAAATAAATAAAGGAACTGCTCCTGCCGTGGAGTGGGGGCTGGACTAGATGACCTCCTGAGGCCCCTTGTAAACATATTTTATGAGATTGCCCGATTATACCGAGAGCTGGCAATGCTCGGAAAGGATCTGCGTGAGCCTGTTACTGTGGGCCAGGAGTAAGGTGCTTGCTAATGCTTAATAAGATTTAGCTGCTGTGTAACAGATGCCTATTGGGACCTGTTGGTTAAGTCTCTTTCAAAGTATTTTAATATGGGTCCTGTAATCAGTTAAGAGAGGGGATCTCTGATGGGAGTRAGGTTTAGGGAAACCTATGGCTTGTTGAGATTCGGTGCGAGGGGCCCTGCTAGGGGTCAGCCCCATGGCAGGTTGGKGCCCTGGCCTGATTCTGGTTCTGTTTCCATCAGATTGCCTCATTTTGGGGTACACTTACAGACGAACAAGCAAAAAACTCAACAGGTGTAGCCCAATGAGCTATGGCTCTAAGTCCAGCATGGTTCCTACAGATCTCGGGACAAAGCTGGTGGCCCCCCACCTTCTGCAGCTGGGGACACACATAGACTTACAGTATCCCCATGTCCCTGCACCCAGCTCTGCCCTGGACAGAAAGGGGGGGCTCCACGATGGAGAACCGCTTATAGACTATCACGGGATGACAGGCTCTCATTTGCTTTTTGCCTTCAGTAACGCTGAAGTTATGGACCGCAGCTGGCTTCAGTGCCTTTTCTTCATTTTGAAAAGTGGGGAGACACAGGGCAGGAGGGGGGACGGGGGCGATCAGGACCATACTACTTCTTATTCGCAGTGATTGGCACTATCCAGAGCCCTGGGMAAGGCAGGGATGCCCTCAGTCTGGCTCTCAGCAGCTCAGCTGAAAGCAACAGGCATATTTTGACCACATCTCTACCCCTCAGAATCATTGACCCTGGCCAGAGGGCTGGGTGCTGGCAGGATGGAGGGAAGGGATGAAGGTATAACACARCACCACGTTGCCTGAGGCTCAGAGCTCTCCCCGGGGTGACTCTTAACTGCATTAAAGCCTGATGGAAAAGAAGCGAGAATCTGGCTTGGAGTCTGCGTGTGATCACTCGGAGGGAGGAAACACCCTGGAAGTCCACGTGACGGCAAAAAAAGAGTAACTGGAAATGAAGGCGGTGGTGGCAGGGGGGACTTGCACGGTGTGATCCCTGAGACGGTGGAATAAACGACGTCCCGTGGGCAGGCGGTGTTCCCGGGTCTTGTCTGTTATTTCAGACTGTATCCGGAGGGCAGATAAATGCCAGGCCCACTTCTAATTAAGGAAACTGAGGAAGGGAAATGTGAGTGGCTCATCTCGGAGGCGATTTGTTAGGAGGAAACGCAGCTGAAGGCTTCTCAGCTATCCCGGGCACAGCCTCGGATACCCAGCCCAGACCCAGCCTGGTGAGGTCCCCACCTCTTGCTGCCTTGCTTGAGTTACTCCAATCTGAGAKCAAGTGCCAAGTATTTGGTGGGGAACCCATGCAGGACTGGCAGCAAGGGATGAACGAGATGACCTCATGGGTATTTTCCTTCCCTCTCGCACTCCTGTGACTCAACCGCCCCGCTGAGCTGGAGTTGCTGCCCTGGAGAGGTTGGGTTCATGCAGCAAGACCTCGGTGAGCTGGTCAAAGTCCTGGCCTCTCTAACGGGAGCTGCTTGGAGGGCAGACAGAGCCTGGCTCTGTGCTGCAGAGAAAAGCACCCGGAGCAAAGCCATAGGGAGGGAAAGGGAACCCCGAGCAAAAGAGGCACCGTGTTTCCTGCAAAAAACCAGAGCAGGGGTGGTGGTGAGGGCTCCTCTGGGGTGGGGAAGCCTCTGGAGCGACGCAGGCAGGCTGAGCCCCGGGAGCCACTCGAGAGCTGAGTCATGGAGAAGGAAAACTTGAAGTCACCCTCCAGATCCCCCTGTGGTCTAACGTGCCTGGGAAGAGCCTGACGGGGCGGCCGCAGCAGCCTTGTGCTGTCTGAGGATGTCCCATTGACTATGATCACTGGCTGTCACGGATCGGTGGCACCCGTGGGGCTGGGAGGTAGGGCTCGCCCCAGCAGCGGGTGCAGGATGCCAGGACCCTTTCCCGGGATCCTCGCAGGTCGATCCCCCAACTGCCTGGCACACAGGAGCGCCTTACAGGAGCACAACGGTGGGTTAGGGGGAGGATGCAGGTTTTCTGCTGATGCCAAAGCAGAGGCAGATGCAGTGACAACTCCTCTGGGGCTCCTTGCCCAGCATTAGCTTTGCACCTTGGCATCTTCTTTTGATGCTAAAGAAGACGGTATGGTGCTGGCGGTGGCACCATTCCCCGGTGTGGCTATGGCCCTTTGAAATTGTCACTTGAAATGCCAAACTCCTTGGCTGCTTGGCTGCTTCGCTCTGGCTATGGTGTATCCCCTTCATCCTGGATATAAAACACCCTGCTGAAAAATGCCCACTTAAAAAGCCAAGCACACGCCAGCATGTCCACGCTGCCCGTGACAGCACAGCACTGCGCCTGTGTGGCACTGCCCTCTGCTGTCGGTGGCTATGGGGACACCGGCCAAGGCCACCGCTGCTGAGTAGTAACATCCCAGCTTTTGTGTCACCCTGGGGACTGCTGAAGGACCTGGAAAGCCACAGAGTCGCCCCAGGAGGATGCTGTACCCAGGACTGGTGCACGGTTCATGCACGACAAGCAGCATCCGCAGGCAGCAAAGTCCTGGAGAAGTCAGCGCCCGCTTGGGCTTTCCCTTCCCCCCGGTTGAAAGCAGAAGTGGTGACTATTTTTGGTGCTGCCTCACTTCGGAAAGAGTCACGCATGCCCCAGAGCATCACCCTAGCTACGGCACCTTGCTCTGGGCAGAGGAAATGAGTAACGGCGAGGGTCGCGCTGCCTTTCCATGAGCCGGCCCCGGCTGCGTGCCCCGGAGCTCTGCCTCGGGGCTGCCTGGCGTAACCGGAGTTTCCTTCCATGTGCTGGGCACACCAGCTTCTTAGGGACATGCATGAAGAGTGACTCTTAAATTGTCTTTTCCAGCAGAGAAACACTCAGGCAAARCCTCCCAGTGATATATATATATAATATTGCTTGTCCTCCCCTCCATCCGCAGTCCCTTATTGCCTTTTCTTAAGCTGGAAGAGCTCGGGTGGGAGGATAAGGACACCCAACATGACCCCAGGGCTGGTTCTCATCTCCCAAACTCTCCTTAATGAAAGGCCTCTAGATGGGGCTTTAATGCAATATTGCTGCCGGCCTCTGCCGGGCTGCGATCGCCCGCAGAGCCCGGGGGCTGCTCACCTTCCAGCACCCGCGGAGGCACAAGGGGTGGTGGCACGATGCCATTTCGCCCCAACCATTGGGATAAGGGAACAGAGATATTCCCAGACCTTGGTGAATGAAGTGGATTTGAGAAGGCATTTGCTGGATTGGATTTGACATCCCTCCCGCCCCCCCGCATATTTCAGCCCCCACCCCAAGGGGTGCTGAGGCTTGTGATACGGAGCTGCAGTGGGAGCCCCCAAACCCCATCCACGGGCGTCTGCATGTGGATGTGCAAAGCTTTGCGTGGTGCAAAGCAGGCTGCTTTTCCACAAGTCTATTTTGCAAATACTTCGGTCAGGGACTGGGCTGGGATGTTTTATATGTTAAAAATTAAAGCAGCTTTCCTCCCCCCACCCTGCCATGCTTTTATTCTGAAAATAAGCTGAACCCAAATAGTTTGCACAGTGCTGGGAAGGCTGGAAATGCCCGAGTGCATGGCCAGCAGTGAGAATAAATTCACCAAGCTCCCAGTGTCGCTCCAGGGGCTATTCCAGGACAAAAGGTCCATCCCCATTAACCCACCCCCTGYGTGGTTCCCGAATTGGTTTGTCTGCAAACTATCAGGGTCAGAAATACAGACAAAGCCCACCACGGTTATCCGAGGGTCTCGCTGTCTCGTCACGTGCCCAGTTGTCACCTGCTGGGCACAGCCCTGCAGAGCTGAACACCTTAAACCCCTGGGGACGGTGGCTTTTTACATGAGACTCCAGTGCCAAGTACTTGCATGCCCTCCTGTCTCTGTCCCCGCGGGGACACGGGGCGGTTCAGCAGCATGACACACACACACATGCTCAGGAGGAAAACCTTTTTGTTCTTGGGCGGCAGCGGGTGCAGAAATTGCCTCGAGAATGACGGTGAGAGTGACGTAGACCAACCTGGAACAACRCTGCACCGGCCCCAAGGGCTGACATTTAGGACATTAACCACTTCCCAGCCGGGATGCTCATCGTCCTGTCCATGCATTGGGGTCTCTGTGCTCCCCTCCACTGCACCAGCGATTGCTGGGGTGCATCGCTTTTGCACAGGGCTGGGAGTGTGTGCACAGGAGTGTGTGATGCCTGTGCCTTTCCACGTCCAGCCTTTGCACCACTGATCAGCCCTTGCCCAGCTTGCCTTTCCATGGCTGTCTAGCCCTTGAAATATTGAGCGGCATGTTTAACCCTTGGACAACTGTCCAGCCCTTGCACAACTGCCTAGYTCTTGCACGATGGATCAGCGCTTGCACCCGCAGCCCTTGTGTGACCACCCAGCCATTGCATGCTTAGTGTTTGCATGACTGATCGGCCCTTGCATGTCTGGTCCATGCATAGCTGATCAGCCCTTGCACATACAACCCTTGCATGCCCGGTGCTGGCACAGCAGGCCAGCCCTTGCACACCTGGCCCTTGCACGGCTACCCACCCCTTGCACAGCTGCCCATCCCTGGCACATCCAGCCCTTGCACGACTGTCCTCCCCTGGCACATCCAGCCCTTGCGTGCCCAACTCTTGTATGACTGCCCAGCACTGGCACAGTCACCCCTTGCACACTTGGCCCTTGCACGACTGCCCATCCCGGGCATATCCAGCCCTTGCACACCCAGCCCTTGCACAACTGCCTGACCCTTGCACAGCTGCCCATCCCTGGCACATTCAGCCCTTGCATGACTGCCCTGCTCTGGCACGTCCAGCTCTTGCATGCCCAACCCTTGCACGACTGCCCGGCCTTTGCACAGCTCTCCAGATGGGGCACATCTACCCCTTGCACAACCCCCCGACCCTTGCACAACTGCCTATCCCTGGCACATCCAGCCCTTGCATGCCCAACCCTTGCACGACTGCCCAGCCCTTGCTGTCCAGATGTGGCATATCCCCCCCCCCCTTGCACATCTGGCCCTTGCACAACTGGCCATCCCTGGCACATCCAGCCCTTGCACACCCAGCCCTTTCCTCCCCGGCCGTGTCACACCCAGCCCCGGGACACCCAGTGCCGGGGTACTCAGGCCGGGGACACCCAGCCCCGGGACTCCCAGCCCCGGGACACCCACTCCGGGACACCCCTCCCCGTCCCGTCCCGCCCCGCTCCCTCCGCCCGCCCTCCCCGCCGTGCCGGCCTCCCGGGGGCGTGTCCCCACCGCCTCCCGCCCCTCCCCTCCGCCGCAGCCCCGCCCCTCCGCCCCGGCCCCGCCCCGGCCCCGCCCCTCCGCCGGCCGGGCGCTCGCCACCGGCCGCGCTATAAGAAGCGGGGCGGGCGGCGGGGCYGCAGCGGGCGCGGCGGGGGAACGAGATGAGCAGCGCCGGCGCCGCTGCAAGATGCTGGATGGACACGTCCTGCTGGGATGGCTCTCCTCCTGCGCGCTCCTAGGGCTGCTCGCCTGCGCCCCGCGGCCCTCCGCCGCCTACTTCGGGTAGGTGCTCAGCGCCGACGCGCCCGCACCCCCCGCCTCCCTCCCCGCTCCTCCTTTATAAATTTTATTTTAGGGTTCTGTTTTGCAAAAGGGGTTTTTGCACCTTCTCCGTCCCGCCCGAGGTGGGGATGCTGCCGGCAGGCTYCTTCCACCCCGGTGGGTGCGGGCATTCCCTCCGCCGGCGCTGACAGCCGGTACGGGGAGGGACAGCCCCGTGCCCCTGTCTCTCCCCCGTTCCGCCGCTCGGAGCTGGGCGACTTTAATCCCCTCGGCAGGGCCGGGCTCTCCGGGAGCTGCAGGTTGCAGCCTGCCGGGGGCTGCCGTGCTTTTCCCAGGGGCCGCAGGCAAAAAACTCTGCGGGTGAGGGAGCGTCTCGTTCCGCCCTTCCCCGACGGGGTGGGCGGCGGGACCCGTAGCGGGGTGCCTGGGGAGCTGGGCTCCAGGTGCGTGCTGTAACCTCCCCCAGCATGGGACAGCCCCGAAAAAAACTCTTTTTTCCCCCAGTTTATGCGCGTTTTTCAGCACCAGGTGCTGGCAAGCGGGTCCCGGCATCACCCCGGYGGCGTTGTTATTTTATTTTTTTTGGGGGGTACATGCTGCTGTCACCAGCCTGGGACGGTGCAAAGCTTATTCGCAACAGAGGTGAGAGTCCCCTCCGGGCTGAGCGCGGAGAGGTGCGGAGCGGCGCGSAGCCGCCGCATCCCGAGGTGCTCACCTGTGCGCGGTGCAGGGGCGCAGCCGGCAGGGGGCGCTACCGGCCCGGTCCGCGCCCGCTCCGCGCCGCGCAGGTGGATCCCGCTCCCGGCCCCTTTATCCCCCTTATCCCCCTTCCTTGGAGGGGGGGCTGAGCTGGAGGAGCCGAATAAACCCCCTCTCTTTAAAGCCYCACATCGCGAGGTTTCAGCCCGCAGCGACGGGTCCGCTGGCTTTTCCATCCTGACACCCCCTTTTGMTTTTTGGGGTGTCAATGTAGCTGCCTCTTGTCTCTTTTTTTTTTAAGACTTGGCCCAAAATGGGGTCGGTTTGCAAGGGGAGTGGGATGCAAGCACCTGATTAAGAGGTTTTGATGCAAGTTTAMTCAAGAGTGATGGTTCTTGCTTCTTTTTTTTGGGATGTTGTGTTGTGACCGCTGGTAGGAGCCACTGGACCGGCCCTGGATAATGTTTTAGCAGACTTGAGGTTTTTTCCCCCCCTCTTTCCAGTAAAACAAATCCTGGTGTTGAGGCTTGTCAATTGCTTGTGGTCTGGCAAAGTTTTCCAAACAGTGCTACTTACATCTTCTGTTTCCAACTCGAGAACCATTTAACTTCCTGCTTCTGGGGCTGGTTTTGTGAGGAAATAGCCTGTCCTGTGTGCACAGGGTTTTAGGAAAAGTCCTCTTCTCCCCCAGCAGCACACGGAGAGCTGTACTGAGCCTGTTAGCTCATGTGTGTGCCGAAGACCACCGGCACTGTGCAGTTGTACTGTGCCTTAGGGACTGACAGGGCTTGTAAGGAGTTTGGCTGTAACTCCTGTTAATCCATGCGGTCCTGGTATCTGCTGCAGTGTGGCAGGTAACTCATTCCAGTCTCTTGCTTCTGAGATTTCTCTTCTGGCCTCATGTGGCTGGTGTAGATTTTAACTTTAGAGTGAATACGCTGAGCCGAGGGAATTGCGCTGCTAGGTCTGTCCTGACCACTTTGGGTTATTCCCTCTGTCTCAGTACGGCTGCTGTTTCTGATTTGAGACTCCCTCTCTGGCAATAAGGAGGGGAGAGGAGATGCTGCCAGATGTGCACCCAGCCAGATGTGCACTCCAAGCGCTCCGGGGCTGCTGCGGTGCACAGTGAAGTTTGCTTATGCAAAGCATCCTGCGCTCTGGTTAGAGCCACAGTGAAGGAGCAGCATCTGCTGCTAATCTCGTCTTTGTTCTTCCAAGAGGTCTAAAGCAGAGATTGCGCTTGCTGAGCTGCTGGGGACGTGGGRGAATAGTCAGTGCTGAGGTCCAGGCTCCCTGCTAATCTCCAGCGATATGTGATCTAACAACTGTGTGTGGAAGAGCTGAGCCCTCCTTGCTGTGGGCTTCTGTATATTGATAAGGAAAAAAATCTTACCTGGTGAAAAGCTGTGTGTTTCTGCAGAGCTCTTGGTGCCTCTGCAAGTGCCCCGTGAAGGCTGGTATGAGCCCTTCTTGCTATGCCTAGAAAGGTAGCCACATGCATGGAGGAACTCCTCCAGGTGAGGAAGCAYGTCTGTATTCCAATATAAATCTCTCCTAAAAGCCTGGATGCATCACCCTTTGCTCAGGGGCTGAGCTGAAAAGAAGTGGGCTCAATTAATGCAGCACCCTTTCTAGGCAGGGGAAGGGACACTCTTCCCAGTCCAAGGCATCATCAAAGCCACCATGATACCTTTTGGGTGGTCTGCTAGACCCTCTGGGTGCTAACCTCCCTGGTCGGAGGAGGTGGTGGGGCGCAGAGGGCAGCAGGCGGCTATGTTAAACAGATGTCACGCTGTCGCTGCTGCTTAGCTGCTCTGTTCTGCAGTCTGGTGGGGGATAGGGACAGCTGTGGATGATCCCTTCCACCCCATCCCCGATGTCTTATTTCAGGGAAAGAATTCAGTGTCTCCAAATGTGTGGCCTGGCGGGGAATTAGTGCTCGGGGACAGAAATCGGGCATGGTTACATGATAACAAGATTGTGTCAGCATGTAGTTATGTCTGCGTCTGCCCCGCAGGGGCAGCTAGCGGGCGGGAGGGGATGCTGGGGTGGGAAGGCCATGGCTGGAGACCGCTGCTTCTCTGTGTCTGGCTCTGGTGTCTTAGAGGGTTGCACAAGCAGCCAAAAATGATAAATGCTCTCTGGAAGTAGAGCTTGGKGTGTGTGTGAGATACAGCGTAGGTGCAGATGGGGCCCTTGCTACTGTCTTGCTCCATCCCCAAGCTGCTTGGTTAGGACATGTGCTGAAGATAACAGTGGTCTGGGGTGAAGGGACAGACAGGCTTGTCCCTTGCTTAGGGTTACGCTGGCAGCCTCAGCGCTGCTCCCTGGATGTTGCTGTCCTCCTCCCTGGTGCAGGAGAGAAGCAGGTGCCAGCTTGACCCGGAGCTGGTACACAGCAAAGGCAGGACCTGAAGTGATGCTGATGTGGAGCAGTGAGCAGAGCTGAGTCCCTGTAGGCACCTGCTCAGGAGGGGTCTGTTAGYGCTAATTACTGGAAAGCAGCTGAAAGAAGCTGGCTTCAGGGATGTTACAGCTTCTAAGCCTTGTCCAGTAGGAGACTTTTTGATGCTAGAGAGGAAAGAATATGCTTGCAAAACTGAGCAGGACCTRGTGGCTTGTGGTAGGCTTAGTCACCCATCAGGATGCCCGCTGATGAAGGGTGCATTTTAGGGTAGGAGTACGTATGGGAGACTGTTACTGGCTGAGCATATACCAGAGGGGGAAGCATTGCCTTGAGATAAGCGTCAGCTGAGACTGGCTTGTTGAGATGCACAGGCTGTTCTAAAAGTGAGCCTGCTTTTATGTTCAGCCATCTCCTCTGCAGCTGGGCTGTCTGAAAACTAACTTGCACCATATTACAACCGGCTGATGGGGGTAGCTTGGAGCAGCCCCAGACTGCTGGGATCCCTGAGAAAGCATTGCATTTCACTTTCCTCCCCGCTCTGCTTTTCTTGTGCTTTACAAGCTTTGGGTGTGGGTACCTCCCATCCCTCCCCTTCCTCTGTCAAATGTGGTTTAGGGGGTGGTGGAAATGCCATAGCGGCATCTGGCAATTGTGTTGGGTCTTGCACTACTGGGCTTTGGAAGTGGCAGATGACAAGATTAGCCATGCTGGGGTGACAGGCAGGCTGATTAACTTCAGTCTTGCTGTGCCCCGCTGCGAGCGGGACAGCAAACCAGCCTGTAGGAGCTTGCTGCCTTCCTGAGCYGCCTGGTCTGTGGCTCCGAGGTTGCAACCTGTCCAGGCCATAAATCAAAACCCTTCTATTTCTTTCTGGGTGTTCTGATTTATAGTCCAACTTAGTTTTCATGCCCCCAGTCCTTTTTTCTTGCTGGAAGAAGCACTGGTTTCTGCAGCTTGGAGTTTTCTTTGCTTTCTTCCAGCAGCAGAAGGAGCTGAGCAGCTCTGCCCCCTCTGCAAACACTTGTCAGGACAGTAGTAATGTTACAAGTGGCTCATGCCTACATAGTGTTTATATTGACAGATTGCAATGTTCTTCATAAATGTAACTGATCTGTACACTGCACGCAGGCAACAGGAACCCTTAAATGCTTGCGGGGGGGAGAGGGAGGGAGGGGAAGCATAGCTTGCCCTAATTTACCAACACATCGCTAGCGAGAGCAGGTTCCTTACTGCACGGTGGGGTTTTTTGGTGTGGGAAGCGCAATATAATTTGTTCCTATTGGCAGGTGCGGAATAGGTACCCTGCTGTGCTTTAGGTGCTGTTGGGGTAGAAATATTACATGCCCTGCAATTCAGGGTGTGATTCTGCTAAAATTACTTGTAAAAGATATGAATATTCGACTTGAAGGGGTATTCAGGGGTTGTGACCACCCTGATGGRGTGGGCTCTTAAGGGGGCTGAAAGTTAGTGACAGAGTTCAGAAACTCATGCTACAAGTGTGTGGCATCAGCTTGAATGTCATCCCCAAGAAAAGCAAGCCCACTGGTGCTGGCAGGCTTTGCTGCCTGTTTTTGGTTTTTTTTTTTTTTTTTCCAGCCGGTGGGATATGCTAGGTGTTAACATGGCTGTTGCACATCAAGAATTTCTGTACCTGTCACTTGATGGTAGTGTGGGGCTACACGCTTGCAGCTTCGGCCGAAGGCGTGTGAACTTCTCGGGAAGCTGTTGCGTAGCCAGGCCACAGCGTGTTGGCTTTCCAGACGCGCCGGTCGTCTCTGGCGTGTGTGAGATGGAGCAGCTGGTTCTCAGCACAACCCAAAAAAACAAAACCTGGACTCGGGTGGCGAGGGAGGAATGCGGCACGCAGGCAAACACAGCTGGAGTGTAAGGAGGCAGCTCCTGGGGCTGGGAAGGCGGCTTTGCCATCCCACCCTGTGGTGTTCTGCTTATTCTAGATGGCRATGCTGGTTTTAAGGTGCTGGATTTCTGGTTTTCCTTGGAATAGGAAGGGTGTGCCTGGCTGGTGTGGTTTATTTTTTTTCTGCTSCTTTTGAGCTGGGTGAATTGTCACATAGAGACTGATCCGTCTGAGTCCTGACTGGCTTCTCTCCCAAAGTTGGCCTCGCTGGGTCAGTTGAAATCAGTGTTTAACTCCCATTCCTTTGTGAAGGGGAGCCCCATGCCCAGAAGCAGCATTTGCTTTGGTAGATGCTTGAAGGTGGCACTGGAATAGATGAAGTGCCATAAGGGTGGTGACAAACCCAGGAGCATTTGRAAAAATAACTGTGCATGCAGCTAAGGTCCACCAGACCTGCATCTTCAGTCCTGGGGACCCAGATCTGTTCCAAATTAGGTTGGGAGGTACCTGAAATCTTTCTCCATCTACAGTGTGCTGAGGATGGAGAAAACTTTATTCAGAAAACTTTATTCAGACATGGATTAGTATGTCTTGGACTCATGTGCTGGATTGACCGTGTTGCTTGAGACTTGAGAGCCACTACCTTATGCCTCAGTTTCCCTTACTTGGAAAGACATTGGGGCCATCTCTCTCCAAATTCAACTTGTTAATGGACACGGTGGCTGCATACAAAGCTCACCAAATACTGCATGTTTTATTGGTGGGGTCACCAGTGCTACAGATGACTCCCTTGGGGAAGAGGATGGCTGTTAGGAGAATATTAAGTGATACTTGGCAAAGCAGGAGGAGGCCAGTAACTTTCTTTAGTGTGACTAGTGATGCAGAACTAGAGACCAGGAATCTATAGGACTCTGGTCTCCTGGTGAAAGGCCTGGTCAATGATTAACTTGCTTTCTGGAAGCTGCTAACAACAATAAAAGGGAGTCCAGCCCCACAACCCCAACACAAAAAGCCCATGAGTGTTTAATAATTAAAGGCCTTGTGCTTTATCGCAGGGTAATGAGAATCGCCTGAAGGCTTATTCAATGGTAGGTAATTGAATTAGGCTGTGGGATTGGGAAGGGGGAGGGTTAAGTGGAAGGTCTGGAAGACTGCACAGRGAAGCTGATACGATGCTCCTTAGTTTGAATCTTTCGGACTGGACTGGGTTTTGTCAGCCTTTGCTGCTTTCTTCTTTTTTTCTGTCTGCTTAATACACTGTGCTTGCAGACTTGGTGTAATTCTCTCATGGAGAGGATGTTCCTGTCCCAGGGATGCTCCATTCCTTTCTCTTCMTTTAGGGAGATGCTGACAGTGTCTTTATTCCTGGTGTTTTCCTTGATGAAAYRTTGGTATTTAAAGGCTTCTAGAGAYTTTTTTTTGGTGGAAAAGCCAARCMAGRAGATGCTGCTGAACTAAGCTATCTGTATTCTTGGAGGAGTCTCAGTAGCCAGAGGAGGTACTGAACCAGTGAGCATCACCAGTGCTTCCACTRCATGAGGCAGTTTCTGATGTAGAGCTGACCAGAGCTACACAGGGGTGGTGGGACCTAGAAAGCTCAGCTCATAAGAGCTGAAGGCCAGACTTGCCTGCCCTGTCTCCCTCTTTTATCTCTGTGCACAGCTGCTCTCTAAGAAGAGGGATTGAGGTTGGGATAGGGATTTTGAAGCTTTTTTGGAGACTGCTGAGCAGATGCTACATTGGAATATCCCCATGGGGGARACTGGTTTGAACATGGTCTCCTAGGTCAGGCCACCAGAGGGGTAAGGACTTCTGCTGCYGCCAGAAGCTCCATACTGATACTCTGTTCCAGTTGCATGGAGCAACGTGGCAACTTCAGAGCTTGGGTTCTCTGGTCACTTGAGTTCTGCAGACTACCGATGGGACAGCTCTTATCCTAATGTTTGCTGCCTGAGGCATTTGAGAGGGCTCAATGCATTAAAACTGTCTTGATCTGCTCTGTATAAAGGCTCCCTCTGCCTAACCATGCAGCTACAGCTACCTCCTGGAGCAACCACCCTTGGGTGGGATGGCACTTGCTTAGTTCATACTAAAAGCCTATGTTAGACACAAACTTCTTTCACCCCAAGTTCCCTGACTGTCCAGGTAGCAACCTGCCAGCTTCCCCGTGCTTCTCTGAGGGCGTTTGTTGAAGCAATCCAAGAAGTCTCATGTACCTGGCTCTCCAGACTGCAAACATGCTGAGCCTCTGGCTTCCCTCCATAACGAAGCAGCCTTTCTCTCTCCAGCCAAAAAAGCTCTCTAGTGGCTTGTAGCATGTTAATGCAATTGCTTTCTCAATCTGAGCAGCCCCCAAGCAGGGGGCCTGTTGCTTGCACTGTTAAATGCTGATGGGAGGCTACTGCTCCTCCTGCAGAATGTGGCTGCGGGGAGAATGGTGCTGCAGGTCCTGGACCAGCACGTGGTCTGGCTGCAGGCAGGGCAGGTAGGGTATGTTTTCCTGACTTACTGGGCCCAGAGTTGGGGAGCCAGCTCAACTCAAGTTGAGTAGGAGCTAGAAACTATGATGCTGGGTGGAAAGCTGGGTTTTTTTTGACATCTAGTCACAAATTTTTCCTCTTCTCCTGTTTTTAACTGTGCTTTTTAAGGTTCCCTCAGATTGTGGCTGTAAGTGCTAATGAGTCTTATCTCTTGAGATACTGTCATAAAATACACTTATGAAGTTTATCAGCTCGGTAAGCTTTACATTTTATTGTAATGCGTGTTTGCACTGTGCTAAGTGGAACAGGGAGTATTTTGACTACATGGATAAACATAGCAGTTATGGGATTTGCTCTAGCTGATAGAAAAATCTGTTCTGACTTTTTTCCCTTAGCTGTTGCAGAGAACTCTATTTCAAATGGATCAAGCAGCTCCTGCATGTGCTATGTGGTCTTCCAGTCTGCTTGTGATCTTAAATCATTCTTCTAGAAGGTGTGGGGAGTATTTTGTTAATTCAGTTGCTGAAGGATTTCTTTTGGGGGAAGGGGAAATGACAGGTTAAAAAAACTTGAACTCTTCCTTTGCAAAGAACACAGAGCAAAACAGCTCGTCTATACATCCACTCTAGAACTTGCAAACTCAACAGTATCTGACATTAATGCGGAGTCTGTGCTGGCTTGGAAGGTAGCATGGAGCATGCAGTTCATGTTGATGGGATGTCACGCTGTATGGGAGTTGGCATGAATTTTATGAGTGGATTCATTTGACCTAGCTCATTAAAATAGCATTAATTGGATAGCCAGATGCTTATGCAGTTTGGGGGAAAAACTAGCTTGCTCTGACTTCTGCATTTGCCGTGTGCTGGATGGACAAGTTTCACAATTGTAGCAAAAGTTTCCTTTCTTGGAAAAACTGTTCTGAGTCTTCCAGAGACTGAAGTAGCATAATTGGCCATTTACTGTGCATAGTAGGAGGTAGCTTCTTGTCCTGTGGAGCAACATGTGATTTCCCCTAGATGTGAATGAAGTACTGAGATGCTCATAGGAATATCTGAGCTTTGCTTAAAAACCTGTCAAATGGCCCTGCCTGGCTAAGGCAGTCCTGGGAGGAATGGGCAGAAGTTTAGCCAGAACCTTGGTCTGCTGTTGAACTTCTCTGAAACCAAATTGTTCAGCAGCCTCCCAAGGCAAGCAGGATCAAGCAACTGTTCCTTTCAAGACCAAGTCCTTTTGGAAGAGGTCAGCTGATGAGCAAAAGAATTTKCTTCCCTCTGCTCTTGGTCTACTTAATTATTTTTCTCCATTGTTAGATTCCAACAAAATTATCAGCTTCCTTTGAGATGCACAAGGGGGTGTCTTGAGTCTGACCCCTGGGTGATGCCTTCATGTGTAATGTACAGGTAGGTGAGACAGGCTGCCAAGATGAATTACTTGGATGCACAGAGCCCATGGCATGACACTGGAGTTCCTGCTTCTGTATCTTAAGCACCTCTTAACTTCTTCCCAAGAGGAGCTGGTCATGACTCTGCTCCAAAAGCACCAGCACTGCCAGATGAGCATCTACTGAGGTAGGCTCAGCCAGGTCTTCAAGAATACGTGTTCTAACTTCCAGTCAAGTTATTACCCTTTAAATTCCAYGTCCACAAAGTGCCTTATTTGTGTTCCCTGCTGTCATCAATCAGCTGTACGTGACAGCTTCCCCAGCTCTGCACATGTGTGTTGCTACTGCATGTGCAGGAGTGCACTGGTGCTAGCTGACCCCTCCATAGACTTGGCTGGGGGGGCTGCAGGATGACCAAACGCTCGTGTCAGAGGAGTGCCCATCTGCTGAGCTCTGGCATGCGCAGCCTGGCAGGTTGCTCTCATGACTTGCTTGCTGTGATCTTTGTAGACTTCTCCACCTGATTGCTTAAAAGGAACTGCACGGAGGCATTGCTATGCCGTAGTCCTCATGATCTGCCTACAGCTAATTCCCAGTGTAGATCTTGCTGTGTGAACCCCTGCTGAGTTGGGTGCATTGACGGGCTTTCACTATTATGGTGAGCTCAGACCTTTAAATATCCTCATTGTAATGTCTTCTCTGCGGGTTCATTATTTTTTTATTTAAAGATTGGTGATCTCATGCTTGGTATTGGAACAAAACAAAGCCAGGCAGCCTTGGGGGGCATAACTGCACTTCTGTTTGAGATTGCAACTGAAGATTGTAGGTGAAGCTGGTTCTGCATGTTGCAGAGGACCTCTTGTGGGGCTTTCCAGCTCCATCTTCTAGGATTACTGTGAGTAAACACCTTGCTCTCTGAAGTTGTCAAGGTGAAGTGTTCAATCTTCTGGATGTTGAGATCTTCAGGCTATGCCTGAAGCTGAGCTTATAGGGGCTTCATTTTACCCTGGTGACCAATACAATGCTTCACTTCAAATCAGTGCTAAGACCTSTGTCTGGTAGCTGACTGCTGGTAGGGTGTGTTTTTTGGTGGGGATCTACCCTGCTTGGCCTTAACACTGAAGCTCCTCMCTCTGCCTACAGGAAGGGTAGGTGTCTTGCCTGCAGGAGATCTGCCAGATCATTTTCCAGATGGCTTGCTTCCCCCAAATCTTGCTTTGACTTCAGTGTCTCCTGATTCCCATGAAAAACCAGTCAGTCCTATCTCCTGTGAGTGCTGAGCCTCTTCTAAGGCAGTGCCTTTCAGCATTGGGGAGTGTGGGTGAGGGCACATCAGACAAAAAGCATGGCAAAATACTCAGGCAAGCGAAGAAAATGAGCTTCCACTTGAGTTTAGCCTAGGAAGGCCACTGTGTATTTTGTTGTTTCTCAGCTTCTTTACATCCTACTGCTCCCTAGCCTTAAGCAGAAGTATCCCAACCCACCCAGTTCTGAGGAGGCCTGGATACCTCCTTCAGTAGTCTCAAAGGAGACTTCTAGTGTCCCTCCTCGGGTATGGGAGCATCTGTACTCCACTGACCYGGGGCATGTCACAGCACTACATGCCCCTGCCTCTTGCAGTGGCACTGCTTGTAGAGCTGAGCTCCTGCATTGTATGGAACCAGCTTTGGTCTTGCTCAGGTGAGACTTATGRTGTGAATGACATGTGCTATGACATCAGAGTGTCTGGTGGGGGATGCATTCAGCTCAGGTTGGGGTATTTACCTGGAMGCCAGGGCAACTGGTTGGACTGGGTACCTGGGGAACCAGCTGAGTGTGATTGCACYTAGAATGAGGATCCAACCTGGGCAAATCCTTTTGGGCTGGCTCCATTKGTCTTGGCTACTGGGACCTCTCCCAGAGCAATCAATGACTTCAGCGGAGCTTGCCCAGCTCTGTTCAGCTTACTGCTCTGCTGCAAGCCCTGCTGTGCTACACCTYGCCAGGGCTGCCCATCTCCTCTGACAAGAAACTCTATCCTGGAGCCCAAACCCCTCTGGGGACAGTGCACCAGAACTGATACTTTATTTAAAAGAACTGACTTGTTTTGCTTAATCTTGACAAAATTCTTTTCTAGCCCTAATCCTCTTCCAGTGTAAGGTGAGATCTTGAAATACCTGGCAAACTCATAGCATAGTTCTCTTTCTGCATCTTTGGGCCTCTCTGTAATCAAAGGTGAGGGGGGGGTAGGGATGTTTTCAGCCCCTGCCAAAGATAAATCTCCTGCTGGGAGCTAGCAGGGAGCTATTTCCCAGTTTGTGGTTAGCAAGTTGATCTGACAGGCCAGAGGTGAAACAGCCACTTGAGCTGAATTACAGGGTCTAACCAAAGATCCAACACTTCCTTTGGCTCATTAGCGCGGCTGTCTTGCATCCCTGGTGACTATTTCTATCTTCTGGCTTGTCCCATGTTGACTCTGGAAATCCAGAGGCTTAGCATGAGTTTGAAGAGAGGACTGAAGCTGAAGAGCTGCTCTTGGGAGAGTGTGAACTGGACTAAACAAGGCTTTGAGCAGTCCCTGAGGTCAGTGTTACGTGGCTATTCTTTGTTTTGCCTGATGGAAGCCATAATCTCCWTGCTGGTTTTTGTAGCTGATGAAAATGTGTTTATAGGCAGAGACCTGTCTCTGCAAGGTGCAGGACAGATCTTTGGCCAAAGAGATAGCATTTGGAGGGGAGYGGGACCAGGCATAATCCTGTATTTGTCTCCTGAGCTTGCAGAGGGATCAACAGCCATGCAGAAACAAATCTTACTTGGTGGAGTGGAGATACCTTAAAACTAACTGCRGTTTGTCTCTGGGGAGCTTGTAGTCCCAGTCTTCCCCAGTGCATGGCCTGGGTTCCCTGTGGGCTGTCCCAGATATTGCCTTGTGGGAGGTACCAGGGTAAGAGAAGGGCATCCTCCCTCAGCCTGCATCCCTTGAGGCACTTGCTTGGGCTGCTGCAAGGCTCATGGAAAATCTGAGAGCTGGAGCTGGCACTGGGAGGGGGGAGGTGAGCTTGAAGGYTTGGCCTTTTCTGACTCATTGGAGTTTGGGACTGCACCAGGTTTGGTGACCCTGTTACCCRTGGTGACACTGGCCATATTTTTACCATGTCCCCTAGCAGCTGGTGGAGGTTGGATGCTCTCCCTTGCAGACCATGCTGTAGGCGGGGGGGGGTACCTCATGGTATGGAGGTGGGTGGTGATCCCACCTGCTCCCAGAGGCTGACTGCTCCAGCACCGTGTGGTACGAGGCTGGTGAGCTGCTCGCAGGGGTGCTGTGCTTCAGCTGCTGTTGGACAGATCAGCACAGGGGCAGGGGCAGTTGGGTAGCCTTGTTCAAACAGATGCTCTTGCCTGMTCGCATGGGGCTGTTTACTCCGTCCCAGTGTTCTTTGGAGCACTCCTTTCAAGTGCTTTCAATTGAAGTGGCTCTAGAGCTGGTGTCTGATCTGTCTGGATGTGTTCAGAGGCCAGGGGTAAGTTTTACCTCATTGCTCCATGGGGGTGAAGGGAGCAGAGAGGTTGCCAGGCATCTGTGTGGCTTTGGGCACATCCATTAACCTCAGGGTACTTCCAGCTTGTAAAACAGGGCTGTCTTCAGGGGGAGCAGGCTGAGAGCTGAGTCAGGGACTTGGTGCACATCCCTTGGYTCTTCTCAGGATCCCCAAGGGCTGTTAGATTACAGACCAGGTCTGAAAGCATCTTCTCTAGGTGCCTGATGAAGCAGAGCCCTCTGAGATTGGAGTTACTGCTCCTGTTGCAACAATAAAGGGGATTTAAAGACAAATGTATGGGGGATCTACTGATGGCTTGGTGAGCTCTGATATGCTGATAAGCAGGAAATCCCCAGCTTCAGCCTGCAAGGTCTGACTTCAAAACAAGCTGTGTAGTTGAGCCTTCATTTTAAGGGTGCAGYGTTGCACCCGCTATCCTTTTCCAGAGCCTTGCGGGGAGATGCACGGCTGGATTTTCAGTGCAGCTGCTGCCCTTGCATAAAGCACCAGCCACACATTGCTCTTGCTACTGTCAGCTGCCCGAGCGCCTCTGTTTATGTATCTAAAACTTGAAGGCTGGAGAAGGAAGAAATCTGACCAGTGCAATGGAAACCTTCAATTCCCTGCGGTCCCAGGAGGAGAAGAGTAGCTTCGGGCTGGAGCTAGGAATGAACTTCGTTTGTACACTGCCTTGCCTCTCCAGGAGGATCAGCCAGGAAAAATATCAACAGTTCCATTAAAAAGTCTGCTGGTTTGCTAAAGTAGTGGAATAAACATACCTGTAGGCATAACGGCCTGAACCGCACAGGAAACATTAACTAGAACGAACACACGCAGACTTGCTCCCTCTCCCCCTGTATATCTACCAGATAAAAAACACTGCGCGTCCATGGCAATGTGTAAATCAAACAGCAGCTGGGGGGATTATTCTTAGCTGGGGAAGAACTGGCTTGGATCAAACGGAGGGGCTCGGTGCTTTCCTAGAAAGGCAAAACCTGGGCTGAGCCTGCTCTGTGCTGCTGCCTGGTCTGGGGGGGACCTGCGGTAGAAACCGGGGCAGGATGGGGTTTGGGGTGGTTTTTAGCCCTCTCTTTGGTTTCTGCTGCCCCTTCTCAGTTTCCCTTTCCCTATTTCTGTGGGAAGTGTGTGGGACTGAGCTGGTTTTGCTCTAACCAGTTGAGTCCAGTTGAAAAGCTGGTGTGGAAACCAGTGGGAAGCGGGTAACACCCTGGGAGCTTGCAGGAGAGTGGGGTGGATGGGATAGCACTAAATGGGGAGACCAACCACCTCTAGCTGTTAGTGTATGGTGGAGGTGGTCCCTTCAATCCTCCACCGAGCCCACAATATGTATCTGGACATCTCTGGGACAGGGGGAGTGGAGACCTGCAAACTTGTATTACATATTTCGGTGAGGGGATGTGAGCTTCAAGCATGGCTTGAACGAGAGATGCTGCCAGCACTTTTTGGACCAGCAACCTGGTCCCTGAGCTGCCCATAAAAMCCAGCTTCCTCCCTTGGCCATACCCAGCGTATATGGTATGTACAGAAAATACATGTGGAAAATGCCTTCAGTTGCAACCAGATGGCACCTGTCAAGCACAAGTAGACGTTTCTATTAGTGTTCTTATTTGAGTGTCTTGGACCACTCCCAGCCTTCGGATAGCAAAATAGCCCTGCTGTAGCTGTCCTCCCAGAGCAGCCCCAGAGGCAGATTGATGTGATTATTGCATGCTAGAGACAGTCCYTGTGCTCCCAGGCCTCATCTGCACAGCCACTTAGCACAACTAATCTGAACTGACTTTTAAAGTGGATTAGTTCAATTACTCTTAACTAGCCCTGGTGGAAACACTCTCCTTGGGGATTAAAGAGCCTTAATTCACTTTAACATACTTGATTTCAATGCAAATCAGGCTAAACTGAATTAAGGGCACTTTAGAGCCTTGTGTGGAGGCACTCCTTCAAAATTGATGTGGTTTAACCACCTCACTTTGCATTCCTGTGCTCAATTCATTCCAGTTAGCATTGCTGAAGTGTCCCCTTACAGATGACTAATATAGGCAGCCTCTCAGATATAAAGCTGCAAACACATTACCTAGGCTAATGTGTGAACCAGCTCCTGTGAAGAGCTCCTAYATCTGCTGATTCAGTGCTTAAAATTGCCCGGCCGAGGTGTTTTAGAGGTGTTTGCTCTTGTTTGTTTTTTTCACTCTTTTTTTTCTTTTCCACTTCCTTTTTTTAATTCTTCAAACCAAGCTTTTTGCTTTTTCACTTAAAAATGCAGGGCAGTGACTCACACATTGGTTTTTCTYTGCTGTCCTTAACTCGCTGGATAAAATGGAAGTACTTCACCAACAATGCACTCATCCTCTTAGCTCAGTAATTTAACTCTCCAGTTGAAGATGAGGTTGTGAAAGAGATTGGCCTCGGTTTCCCTGAAGCTTGAGTGAAAAATAGTCATTRCATCTTTGATGCCCTGGGCAAGTGGGCAGGATAACTCATGCTTTGGAGAGAGCGGGGCAGGACAGGGGTTTTCTTCTGGGTTTTAAGAGTCAAATGATGTGTGTATTGGGGAGAAGAGGGGAATCCTGCCAGCACCAAGTGAGAGGAAGATCCCTGAGCAGGGGGGGAAAATTATTGCAACATATTTTTCCTTCATACTGACCATAAACATTTTGGCTCTGCTTTCTGAAGGGGAGAGGTGGTAGGACTGACCCCCTCTGCAGATGAGGCTCTCCATCCCCTTGCCTCCTGCAGTCCATTAACTGATTTAATACCAYCCTGATCCCTTGGGCTTCACCAGACACCCCTGTTTTGTTGCTCTGGGCTCAAATTTAGTACCTGCTGAGCGGCTGCCAGCAGACTGGGGAGGGGATGGCGATTTGGCACAGCTTTGCCATCTTTCGCAGGGACGGTGACTGGGGAAAGGAAGGGTTAAACCCGATGACTGAAATGAGTGCCGACTTTGCTCTTGGCATTGCTTCCTCAGCCTGCCAGAGCGAAGGTTTATTTTGCTAATAGCCCTCTAACTTCACTCTCCCCTCCTTGCATCCCCCCCTGCTTATGATATTTCAGCTCCTCTACTTAGTTTAGCATCACTTAAGAAATAGGTGAGCAGTTTGGGTGGTCACAGGAGCAGCTGCTATATGAGCTTTTTTTTTTTTCGGGGAGAGGGGAACAAACTTTCAGTTTCTTTCGCTTGGGTTTTTCATGGTTCTCATGAAAAATCCCCTGTGCCCTGCAGGCTGTGGAGAAGGGAACAGGCGTTGCACACAAATGGGACGTGGATGCTGCTGCCCTGCTGCGCCGGAGCTGTGAGACCGCTCTGTGCTTCGATGCTGCAGCTCTGAAATCCCCCAAAGGACCCACGGTGCAAAGCCTGCACCTCGCTTACGGCCATGGGGATGGTGGAGGACAGGCGTGCCCAAAGCTGCCAGCGGTCCCTTTCTAACCAGGTGTTTGGAAATGTTCAGGGTCTGTTGGGTTTTTTKGGGGGAGCAGAGGTGGAAGGACACAGCAGCCCACCACGGCTGGATTATAAAAGGGATCTGGAAAGACCCCTATTTGCAAGTGTCTGAACAATCGCTGGCAGATGCTTTCCCACACCAAYCTTTCAAATGCTCCATGAAAGGTGCTCTGCTGTGAGCCTGGCTGCTTTCATCAGGGCTTCACCTCATAGCAATAGAGGTTTTCATCTAACAGGTGATGGAAATGCCTCTGGCTTGAACCATAAGTTGTTTTCATCTTATTTTCTTACCAAGGAACTCTCTCTCTGTAGCGGTTCATGCGTGGCTAAAGAACATCACCATGTTGCTCTTCAGTCCCTGGCCTTCTTCAGGCTTGGTTATGAGTTGGGCACAAACAATGACAACATGGATGTTTGCTGATGTAGTTATGCATTAAATCTGGTTTCTCTGGCTAAGTTTCCTGGACCAGTAATGTAAATCAGTGGCCAGGTCCTGGGAGGGTTTTTTCTCTTATTCTTGCTCAAAGAATAACCTCAAAAAGGAATACTCAGAGTATTCTCTACCAGAATGGGGAAAGAAAACAGTCCTGTAAATTTATTATATTCTTAGGTTTTTAATTACTTGAGCCAAGACCTCTCTCTTGCCAGGTTTTGGTGGCGTGCCCTAATGGTTTTAGCACCATGAGGTGTTGATGTTTCCTTCTTGAAGTCATGAGACCATTAACCTCATCTTTAGCATCTCTTAAGATTTTCTGGGGGCTATTGCTCTGGGCAGTCCTGAAAAGAATGAGTACTGAGCACACATCACTTTTGTGTAAGCAGCAAACTTGTAACTTCACTCCTGAGAAAACACCAAGATCTTACTGGAAGGAGATGTTTCACCTAGGTGCAAATTTTCACTTGGGGATGATGTGTCTTTTAACCTCATGATCTAYGAAGAGGTGCATTAATACATCCTGCCAAACWGTGCCATCTGCAAAACCTCCTCCTCTCCTAGGGATGCCTGGAGAAGCCTGGGGGACCTTTCCAGGACAGYTCTTTGAAGGTCTCTCTGCTGGGGYCATGCTTKTATGAAGTAGGCTTTTCAGTAGAAGACAACAAGTAGGGTTGCAGGTGTTGGGAGAACAGGTACCCCAATAGAACAGAGAAGCCAGCTCCCCTGAGGAATTGCCATCCCTCTGTGCAGCAAGCTGGAGCTGAGGATCTGCTTTAGCTAATTAGTCTCCTGCCTCTATCTTGGGGGTGTCACCCTTACTYAAAGCTTGTGGCCAAAAGACCTCAGACTTCAGCGATTGAAGGCAGCTGGCATTTGATTGAGTTTGTAACCATCATCTGAAGGAGGGAGGCTAAGGAGCTGCCTTTGAAGTGGGAATTGCTCACATCAAAGAGCAGCCCAGAGTGTGCCTTTCCAAGCCTTGGGGCTTTCTAGGGTGGTGGCAGGGAGCTCCGGGGCTACACTTGTAAGTAGTCAGGAGTGCTGGAAACCTAAATGCAAGACCTGCATAGACCTGTCAGCTGCATTTTGGACCCAAACGAAATTATTCTGCTTGAGATGTGACTTTTTCTATTGTGCATTGCTAGGACCATTGGGCAGAATGTTAAAGGACCTGCTGGAGTGGCCCTTAACATGGGTTTTCAGTATTTTCAGTAGGTGGAAGAAATCTGGCAATATCTGAACTGAATTCTCCCTCCTGTGAGCTTGCAGTCTGAGAGGTGCTGGCCTRTGGCATTCATGGGGCCTGTGGGGTTTCCTTGCTTTGTTTTCAGGCTGTATAAATTGAGCTCTTCTTTCTACTCCCGCAACTTGTCCATAGGGTTGCAAAGTATCTGCTGTAGAAGATGCCTGACTTCATCTACAAAAATGAACTAAGCAGTGTCAAAATTAGGAGTAATGGATCAAGTGTTTTCTTCACTTGTGAAAAAAGTAATGGATCAAGTTTTCACTTGTGAAAAAAGTAATGGATCAAGTGTTTTTTTTTCACTGGTGTAAGGGTTTTATGGCTTTTTGTGATTTCAGGTTGGTAAGCACAAACCTCAGAAGTCGATTACAGCAAGAATTCAAGTGATGACTAGGAGGAGGGCTGGGTGGAGGAGCTGAACAGAACTAAATCTGGAGTAGCATCTAGGCTGCTACCAAGTCCTGTCTCTGTGGCTACGAGGACTTGTTTACAGGATACCCAAAGGAGACATTTCTTTGCAGACTAAGCTCTTGTTGGCCTCATCTAACTGGACATCTTCTCTGGTACTTATAAATGTACCTTTAACAGAACAACAGTAAAATCACTGAAAACTCTTAAAATAATAAAAATCCATGTTGTGGGATTTTTATATGTCCTGCTTAATGGGTTCAGACTGGAACTATTTCTTGATCTCTTGCTGCCCAGTTTTCAGCAGCCTCTGGACACCCTGTCGGCCATTGCATTTGGATGCCAGTATAATTTGGTAAGGATTTGTCCTTTTTAATGGTTTCTTTCCCACCTCGCTTTTTAAAGCTKCTCTAATTCCATATTGCCCTAATTGTGATACGCAAATTTTAAAAGGAAAATCACAGCCAATGTATTTCAAGATTCTTATGGGCAAGCAGCCCCCTGCTTAACGTGATAAATTTGGACAGCTTTTCTCACTAAGGAAAATAAAAAGCCTTCCAAATCAAGAAAATTATGTAAGCAAATCTGATGAGTGTGCTCTAAAATTAAACCTGCCTCACAAGCTCTGTGGCCTTCAGTGTGAAACCAATGAAGGCTATTTTGGGGAGACTGTAAAGACTTGCCCGGGGGGTGTCCAGTGGTGTCCTGAAATTCTCTCCCTCCATTGATCAACTCATCCATTTGATGTGACCAAATGTGTAGGAACATAAAACTGTCAGGGACCATCTCYCCAACATCCTAAATGAGCCCCGATAGGCATTTAACCCAGGAACCTCACAGAATCACCGGGTAACTTGTCTCCTACCCTCACGCAACTCCTGCCATGCAGCATCCTACTCAGAGGCATGACTCTGTAGCACAGTTATAGCTTGGTGTGGTTTTGCTGTTGTGGAGCAAAGTGAACTATCATCATCTGTGACCAAAGATGTCTGATGTGAACTTCCTAAGCCTGGAGTTTGCAAGCTGTGTTACGTGCACACTGCAAATGATAGTTATTCTAGGATGAAGGTGGCAAACTGAGTTACAAAGGCTTTTACTTGTCATCTTGCCATAAACCCCTGTCCTACTTGCTCCGTGTGCGTTGTGAGGATCTCTCTTGTCTTTCTGCGGTGTCTTCATCCTTCTGTTTTATTACCTAAACTCTTCTCCACTTTGCAGTCGCATAAAGCATGTTTTTCTGTAGTACGTGGCCAAAGCTGCTTTGGAGACCTCCGTTCCCATGCTGTGAGCTGTGTTTGGAAAGGGTCAGCACTATTCTCCAGGTATTTGAGTGTGTCCATGAGGTTTCCCCATGGGGACTCTGCTGCCAAACTCCCTCCCGGYTTGGGGTGGGAGAAGGGAAGACCCTCGTGTCTCCATGCGGTCGCTAGCGCAGTATCTCCAGCCACAGCGGGATTTAACTTACTTCCTTCTTAGCATTTGTGCTGAGATGGCTTTGGGCTGTTGATAGGCTGGGGTGATCTTAAGGTGTTCATGGCACTTCTCCTGGCTGAAGCCAGATATAAACACCTGGAAAGCCTTAGCAGGGAGCATGTCTCACGTTATGCTCTTAGTTCCCATTATGCCCAATAGATCTGTCAACTCAGCTGCACAAGGTATTTCCATCTGGGGAAAAATCTCTCCTGATTTTGTTTTACTCTTTTATTTGCAGACTGATGACAGGTTTCTAGCAAACATACAAAGCATTTGTTAGTGTTGCTATCCTTTCCCTTTGCCTGAGTTGTTCTCTTTCTTTTTTTGGCCCTTGGTCCTCCTGAGCTCTTGCAGCCAAGAGACACTGAAATCACAAATGTGCAAAATACAAGATGGATAAACATCTTAATCTCACGGATACTTCAATCTAAATGTTTTCTGAGGCCCTCCTTCAAGAAGGATTAGTTGGTAACAGCGTCTGAAAGGTTGTAGCCTTGCTTTGACTTGCTCTGCTGCTCAAGATGCTACACGTGTGTGAAAGCTTCAGCAAAAGGCCTGAGATGCCATCACTGTTCTCTAAGGCTCCAGGGAGCATCTGTGTGTCCCCTTGGGCTTTGGACATTCATCTTGGAGCTCTGCCTGCTTGTATTAGCCATTGTGATAGCGTTGCCTGGAGCGCCCAAATGTGACATGTATCAACTGGCATTTTGGCTGCACTAAGTGTAAGATTTTTCCAGTGTAGGTTTATATCTGTTTTTTTTTTCTCTCAAGTGTGTGCATATTACTGTTATGATTTATTTTCAGGCTGTAGCTTTGGTTTTATCACTTGAAATACTTTGGAAACTTGGAGGGCTTTCTTAATTAGTTGCAAACCCTCTTTAACTTGGAGGAAAATTCCAGTGTGAAGAATGCTTTTGATTCACAAAGAAGTTATGTTACAGAGCTCCGGTAGAAAGGTTTYCTCTCATCTTTGCGTTATTTGGGCCTAACTTTCCCCCCTGAAACTGCCATTTGTTTTGATAAAGTTGACTTTGCTTCTTGACAGCTCCAGAACAGATCAGAGTTTGATATTGAAATGTCGAGAGATATCCTTCGGCAGAAAGCTGGGTGGGAAATCATGAGCATGGGAAACTAGTCTCAAGTACTTAAACTCTTTGACAAAGGGTGGAAGAAATGAATTGGTATAAGCTTATACAAATAGTGGTTCTGATGATAAGTAATAGCAATAGCTGTGTGCTAGGATGGGTTTTACCCTGAGACCAGCTAGTCAGCCGGTAACAACAAAAAAAGTGAATGGCTCCCGGTTGTTCCTTTGCTATAAAATAAAATGTCTTTCCCTGATTTTATTTTCAGTATTGCTTATTGCTCCAGCTACGTATGCAAGTTATATGCTGTTGGGGCACTTTCAACCGCTGCTATTTTGGGGCTGGAGAGAGGGGTAAGCTAGAGGGATTCCTTTCTCCACCACCGAGAAAACAAACGTCACTCTGGGGATCGTGGTGGAGAGAAAGCTGGCGAAGCGAGTGAGATCCTGCCACTCTTGTTCCTGTGGTTCAGCCTGCAGAATTGCAAGTGTAACCCGTGCTCGCAGGGTTTCAAGGAAGTGAGGTGTGAGACTTGTGGGTTAGCGTCCCTTGGGGATGCAGGTCAGGGGATGCTGGATGCCTCCGTAACCTCAGGGAGGGCTGGAGGGAGCCCGGGAGGTTGGTGGAAGGCTTGGCAGAAGGCAGAGGCGCTTGCAGGGACGAGAGACCGAGGCTGGGGGTGGGACAGTTTTCTTGACATGGGGCCAACTGGAAAGTCTCAAGCGCAGATGAAGAAAGGGGAAGGGGAATGTGATACCGTCTACCAGGGAAGGACGTAAAACCTAAGAGAAGGACGTAGCCAAGTTTTGTCGCAGTGCTATAGGGTTTCAGCTGCTGCTTCAGCAATGCTGTTTTGCAGTGATTTGCTTAAAGCGCTGGGAATTCTAGTTCACGTTTGTAGAAGAGGCCARAGATATATCTTATCTTGGCTTATGTATCTGTTTAAACTTAACTTCCTTGAATCTCCTAATTATTTCCCTTTAACTTGCATTATACCCCTCCTTTCAAATATACTTTGCCACAGGATTCAAGGAAAAACATAACTCATGCTAAATCAGAGTGCAAGCAGGGTRCAGTTGGTGGTTCAGCTAGCTTTTAACTTTTTTTGCCCTGACTTTTGTCTTCTGCATGTTATTTAGGCATTGAGTGGACAGCTCTGGTCTTGCCTCTCRCGTATATAACCAGAAAACCTGCTGGTTATTTATAGGCAAGTTGTTTCTTTTCTTGGAAACATAAGCCTGTACTCTTGCTCCAGTATCACTGTTTATAGTTTCTGAGATTTCACTGTATAGCTGAGCACCTTTGTGACACTTGGAAATTAAGTTAGATCTTTCTGCTTTTGTTTTTGTGGTGTGTGTGTTTGTGTGTTTTTTTTTTTTAGCTTATTGGCTCTAATTCTGATAGGTTCCATGTAGTTGTGCCCTGTATCATCCTGGGGATGATTCAGTCTCCAGACCCACTGAAAGAGGTGRGATGTGGGAATTGTAAAGCAAGCCCACATGCGTTTCGAAGACAGATGGGAACTTAATTTCAGGCTGGAGCTGCTCTGGTTGTGAGTAGCTCTAATGAGCATCTGTTGACGGAGTAGTCCAGGGAGGGGCTTCTCAGTGTCCTTTATTACTGATCATGTTAGGATATGAAGGACTAAACTGAAAAGGAAGATACAGGTTGTTCGTGAAGACTTAGAGCAAAGCTTACAGAATATGCCCAATGTGTTTTCTAATTTTTCTTTTCTTGTTTGTAGTATTTCCATGTCAGACAAATTCCACCTGCACTAAAGCATTGTCACACATAGATTTATTATCTGATTGCTTATACATGCCACAGGATTTCCCTGATGTATATACCCTCCAGGCACAGGCCGGAGTGCCGGGAATTTGCTCGCCCCTCACAGCGCTGAACAGTTTCTGGCAAATGCATGTGAAAACTGAGGATAACTACTGAAGTGCCTCTGCAAGTAAATCCAGAGGCAGTGTGACTTAATGCCAGCACCTAAAGCATCTTTTAATACACAATTAYGGCTAATGTAAGGCTTCACAGTTTAATTTGGGAAACTTCAGAGGTGAGCTGAATGAGTAACCTAAATCATCTCCTTTGTGCGTGCACACTGCAATGGAATTTCGTTTCATGATTGTATGCAAGTTTTGTTCTGCAAAATCCTTGCCTCTGTCAGTGAATGGGCAATTACTAAATATTTCTCTTTACCKTTCTCATTAACCGTGTGGCCCCAAGGCTTTAGAACACATGATCCAGGTTCTGTACTTGATCGAAAACACATTTGGTTCCTCATGGGTGTTTTTAAGATGCTGTCTGAGACAYGGAGCTCAAAGAGAAAGCTATCAAGAGTCCAGTTATCTACAGCATCCCTTCTGATGCTGAAAGTCAACTTTTCATTACTTCTGAGTACTTAGAATTAGTATAGGTCATCCCATGTTTAGTTGTTATTACTAGGGAAACCCAAAGACTCAGTACCTGGAAAATGAGGCATGCTAATGACTTGYGAACAACTGTAAAAGCTGTTTGACTGAATTTGTCTTCTATCATGGCCCTGCTGGAATGGATTTTGATTCTCCAACATGATACTCACAAAATCATAGTTTGCTCTTCCTGTGGTTCCCTGCCTCCTTTCCATCTAGTTGTCCTGAGGGAATGAAGACAAGATGGGAATTTAGAAAAGAATATCTATCTCATGCAGTGCTCCTTTGCACAACGTAGTCGCATAACCTTTTTAGATAGAATTGATTTCCTAATGCATACACATAATTATGCTGATGTTTCCTGGCCCTTGAGTGGCTGAATTGCAAGTCATTTGTATATAACAATTTTGTTTTTTCATTTCTTCCACTCCTAGTTCTCAAAGGAGTTCACAAGGAATAATTTAGATACAAAACTTTCAAATCTCTTCATATCTGTTTTGCCTATGGACTCCAAAGCATTCTGAATTCTAGAGGAGTTTAGGGGTATAGATCATAATTATTTCAAATGAAATGTCAGCTAAATGCCTTTGTGAATCTGGGAAAAACTGATCRTCCAGCCCTGGACTGGGAGATGGATCATGTATTTTCAGACCACACAAACAATTTATTTTGTAARACAGAGTATCAACCTGGGTCATTCTTGTAGAGTTGAGTGCAGAAWGTGCACTGGTTGGTTTTTGTTCTTCCCTGTTGGTTTTTCCCAAATGTGTAGATTAATGGGACATCTTTCAGTTGGAGCTTCTGACCTCGCTATAGTTTCTCACAGTCAGCTGAAACCTTATGCCATTMCATTCGTTCAGCTGTAACTTGATAATCTTTCTAAAGGAAAAGATTCAAATCCTGCACTGTAGATTTATTGAGGAGAGTGGACCCAAGGGGGTCTGAGGAGTAAAACTATTACRACAAAAGGGAAATAGGAAGTATCTTCCTTTTTCTTCAAGTTCTTTGGGGGCTGTATGCTGCATTAGATACRTGGCCAACATCTTCCCCTTCAGTCCTTGGAAATAGCCATTATAGGCCATATTGAAATGGCATACTCAATGTTATACCATGGCATTTTTATGTATCTCTTAATGCTATTCAGTAGGTGGAGATAGGACATCATGTAGTAWGCACCCACAGAGCTCATAGCTTGCCTCCAAGGCATTTTTGGGTAACCAATGATTAAGGACTGTCTTTCTCCTCTGCTTGGTTTGCTGGATGTTGGTGGGTGGTTTAGAAAACGGGAACTTGCACAAATTGGTTGATGGTGTCTTGGATGATGTTTGCATGCTGGGATAACTCTAAGCCTGTGGATTCTCTTCCCATGAGACATTTTTTCCTCAAGATGCTTTCTAGCATGTTTTCTTGCACTTTTTACTTAGAAGTGAAAATCTTTCTCCCTTTAGATGTCTGCAGGCACTGGGAAAGAGTGGTGTAGGGATTGACATAGGAATAACATTGTGTAGCTCTGYATTTGTTGGGACTTCCCTGTCAAGCATGAGCCACTTGAAAATCAAGTGGCTTCCTCACCTGGTTTGCTGCTTCTGTGGTCATATTTTACAGGCAGTGGTAACTTGAGGCCTGCTCTGAGCTTCTTGGAGTCGAGGTGAAACAGTCCCAGCTTCATGAAGCATGTGTCTCATGGAGCTGGGGAACCGTTCTCTGCTAAATGAATATGGATAGAACTGTGGCATCCCACARTGCTGCATCTTTATGTCCAGTCTTAAAGTGAGGCTCTATCCTACCCCAAAGTAACTTGAAATCTGTCAAAATGTTGTGAAGAACAGCTTTCACATTTGGTGAAGATTGGGCTGGCGAGGTGCAGTGTGACATAATATGTCTTTGCCCTCTGTAGTCTTTTACCCCTTCCAACATCCAGGCACACAAGAGCCGATTCAATTCTTAATCTTGGTGTAATGAAACCACCTCGTGGTTTCTGTATTTTGGTTGATCTAAATTGGGATGGCAGGAGTTCCTGAATCCAACAGCTTTAGGCTATTTTAGGTGGTGAAAATCTGCCATTGGCACTATGGAAGGCATTTATAAGTTACAAGCTAATTATGTAAAATGAACACTGTCCACTTGTTAAGATCTTCTTAAAGTTTCATAATCTAATCAGAATTTGCTATGTATAACACTTGGCTTGTTGTCCTCCCCCCTGCCTTTTTAATGCAACTTAGTTGGATGGATGGATGATCAATACAGGAAGGAAATGCTTTCTTTAATACTGGTTGGTTGAGTGTGCCCCACATACCTTTTTAATACAATGCATGAAGGATTTTTTTTAATTACTGAGCACAAATGCATTGCTTTGAAAATGGATATGCAGTCCCGTCTGCTAAGCAGCACTCAGAATAAAGCTTTGGGTCTCCCTGGTTATAGTACTTTAGTTAATGACTCTTCGTTTGTATAAACACTATATAGTATCCTAAAAAAAGATGTATATGCTGAAGTCACCAAGTATTCTGAGGGTATTCCCCTGAAGTGTTGGCAAAGGTAGGTCTGGCTGAGGTCCTTGCTGATATTCTGTAGTCCAGTCACCTTCAAAAGGTAAGTGAGGGTGCTGCCAGCAGCACAGATCTATTAAATATATCGTGGCTATCAATATTGATTTATTCATCAGCTGTGATGAGCCACTGTTACAGCATCTGCTTCCCTTCCACAAAACTGTGCATGGATTCAATCCTTTGAGGAAGGCTTGCACCGTTCCTATAACGGTGTGGGACCTGGGCCTTTCTTGATGGTGGTGARTGGACATGGGGAGATTGATGGCAGATGTGCACATTGTTTGTTCTTTCCCTCTTCCTCTTGCTGGGATAAATTGTGGTGTGAAGGAGTGGTGTTTYGGGGTGCTGGGGGAGATCAAGGGAAAGAGCGATGTTGTTCAGTGGATGGCAGCGAGGGAAGGACCATGCAGTGCCCTTGCACCCGGTGCAGAAGACAGTAAGGTTTGTGATGTTGGTTGGCTTCATGGGAACCTCTTCTGGGATACATCAGTGAAAATGTAGTCTCCTGCACTGACGTTTTATCCTTATCTGATGAGTTTGAAACCTTGGCCAGGGCTAGTTTGCTTAGCTGGAGATCTGATTGTTAGTTTCACTTGAGGCYTGTAAAACCTCAGGACTGCAAAGCTCCTTCAGAAAGACATTCATGAGACMCCTTTTGTCATGGGATGACCTTTATGCAAGGGCCTTTGAATATCCTCCTGTTGAGTTTTGTAAGGAACCAGCCTCTACGTTGACAGTTCATTCTGTTGGGGCTCAGAGTGAGGATAAACTTGTACCATCCCATCACCATAATCTGTCTGTCATGCATCCTGCTCTCTCCAGTGCCCAGAAAGTTTGTTTTTTCACCTGTTTAGTTTTTAAACCTGCCACGAGGATAATATGACATTAGAGTGGAAAAGCTATCGCTGTTGTGCAGGGGAGGAATTGCAGAACCGTAAACTGCTCCCAAAATAGATCAGATGATGTGTCAAACCGCCCAACCATCTAAATACTCCACGAGCTGACCTCCGTGCGATATAAAATAGGGGCTGGGTAAAATGTTTTGAGGGGTGGGGGAGGTGAAAACCCCCTTCTGCCTGAATCTGCACGCTTATTTCTAGAAGTTGTCATTTGTCCAGAAGTTGATTAGGAGCCAGTCTCTTCTTCCAGCTGGGACCTCCAGGTCCTGAATATAAAAGCTAGGGCTGGGGAAGGAGGAAGCAGCTCATTCTCCAGTTGTTTTTCTGTCCCAATGAACTCAAAGCAGCTCTTTGCACTCACTGCGCTTCCCTCGAAGGTTCAATTTCAACCCCCCCCCAGCTTGAGATTTGTGTTGTCTGGGCAGTAACCTTTATTTTCTCTTTAGCTGCTGTGCTACTTGAGCGTGTGTGTGTGTGCACAGGGATATCTCCAGGCAGCGAGGGAAGCTGCTGCGTTGGCTCCGAGGAGCTTCTCCCCCGGCTGCCAATCTCTGTGGTCTGGGCAAGGGCAGCTCTGTAACTGCAGCATCTGCCGAGAACAGGCAGGGCAGTGTTCGGGAGGGACGGCACGATTTATCCGACAGACGGGCTGGTGGAGGGGGGGAAAGGGAGAGGCCAAGTCCTTCTGCGTGATGTGCGCTGCAGAGCTCTTAAATTTGGGAGATAAAGGCATAACAAAAGGGCTGGCTTGAGGTGTTAGGGAGACAAATGGGCGATTCGTTACGAAGTCAGATGCGTTCCCTGGCAGGGGCGGGTGGGAGAGACTGACACTAACACATGGCTGGCCGCTCTGTCGCTGGAGCTGTGCGAGGCATGCCCACGGAGGGCTGCCGTGGGTGGGCGGCTTGCTGGGGATGGGGCAGGATCGCTGCTGGGACCGCGGAGGTGGGCTTGCCGAAAAGCGTGCGCGGCAGCGRTAGCCTCTCCGAGGAAAGAGCAGGGTGCTCCGGCTGTATGAATCCATCAAGCCGGTGTTGCAAAGGGTTAGCGTGTGGCGTGCGCTTGACGCCGTTGGGTTGGTTCTTGCTGTCATCCAAAGGGTTGGGGATTGCAGGTGGGTTAAATGCTGCGGCTGAAGCAAGGTCCTGTAGTGCATCTTACAGGTGCTTGTCTTGGTGCTGAGAACATAACTGCCATATGGGGTCGAACCAAAGGTTTCTTCAGCCAGGCGTGGGTATCTGGGGAAGCCAAGGAGAAGTGGCACAAGTGATGTATCTCCTGGTGTGTCCTGCTCGCTCCTGGCAGTCAGTGGTTTAGAGGCTTCCTGAGCCAGAGTCTGCGTTCAAGCCCTCATGTTTCATCACCGACCTGGGTGAACCTCCCTTTCCTGAATTTGTCTMATCCCTTTTGGAATCTATTCATATTTCTGGGCTTCACAACATCCGGTTGCAGTTTAATGATGTGCTGTTTGGAAAACAGGCTCCGTTCTCGGCGTGTCTAGCATTTATTACTATTTCTTTTAATGCTGCTCCTGCCATGAGTTGGCAGGTCTGACCCTTGCACTGCCCTGAGCAAAGTGCTCCCTGTGGAGCCCCCAGCCTTGGGCAGATCTGCAGGGCTTGGTTAGGCTTCATGTCAGTAGTTTGAGCCGTAGAGAAGCCAGAAGGATGGACGGGAGGTGTTTTGGGGACTGGAACTGCCCTTGTGAAGGAGTGCCTTTGCCCTATGTGTGATGCTTTCCGATGCCGCCTTTGTAAACCTGCTGGAATAAATACAATGCAGCGCAAAAAGCACAATGAACAAACATCCATGGGGTTTTTCGGTCCTCTTTGTTTAGATTTCAAATGTTAAATATCCTTTGCTGTATGCAACTCTCCACAGAGAAGGGAAGCTACTGAGAAGGACCACGAGGTTGGATTTCCTTTGCTTGGAACAGAAAAGCAAAACTATTATTGCAGGTTTATATCACAGAGGACTTTGGTCTTTATGGTAGGAGCAGATGTAACAGAGTTTGCACATGGCTCAACTCTTCGTTTCAAGAAAACCATGCCATTGAGCACCTGGCCTGTTTCCTTTGGTCTGCTGTCTTTAAAATTTGGTATGAATTCTTTTATTCTATTTCCTTGTGTGATCCATTACACCTGTGGTCTTCTCCTGGTCCTCAACCCCACCRGAAACAATTCAAAAGCAAGGTGGGGGGGAGGGATGGTTATGTATATTTTCTGTAAGTGTGATCTAGAGATGTCCCTTGTTCTCTGTGTCATGGAGAGCTCTTAGGCCCAATTCTAGATTAAAATGAACTACTCTAACCCCATGTCAGGGATGGAGCTGAGTTGATTTACTGCAGCAGGGATCTGAGATCCTGGGAGGGGAAAAAAAAACAACTCCCCCCTCAAAAAAAAAAACCACAAAAAACACAACACAAAAACCAACAAAAAAACCCCCTGCCAATACACAAAAAAACCCCAAACAAACAAAAACCCCCACAACAATCAAACTAAACTCCCTACCTTATGGTAGTTTTCCCTTCCTGCTGCAAGGAGGTGTTACTATAGGGCACAGATAAGTTGTCCATGTGCGCATCTCTCACTAATTTATCATTGAAAATATTCYGAAAATCTCTTTGCTTCCTCCACATGCTGGGGAGTTAAACAGGTTAAAACAAGCCTTTTCTTTTTTTTTTTTTCTCTGAGCTTATTTTTTTCATCTTCTCCATCGCTTTGCTTCCCTGCACCAAAACTCACAGCTACACGTTGCCTACGGTCTAGTGGGACCCATGCCAAAAGAAATGATGTTAATCTGAAAAAAAAAAAAAATTAAATAAAAATAAGCAGTGGCTGGGATAAAGAGCAGCAGTAGATCACAGGGTGGGGGTCCGGGAGCTGTCCAGCCGGGGAGGGGGACACTGGTGGGGGGTAATTCCTGGCACAGGCTGCCAAGGGCAAAGCTAATGCTGTCTTAAATCAGGAGCRAAAGCCCCTGTTGCCGCCTGGCCCRTGCATTCCACTGGCACCGCGGTTCACCGGCTGGTTTTAAGTTGGGTTGAAAATCCTTCGTAAATCTCGCTGATTGCTGTTTCATTCTTGAGAGGATGAAGGGGAGAGGAAACAACCTTCCCCTCCTCTTCTCCCCCCTCCCCGCCTCCTTTCTCCACCTCTACTAGCTTACAGACAAAATGGGTTGTTCCAGTGGAATTAGGTTGCTGGCAGCCGAGCTATCTGGGACCTCCCAGCCAAGGGCAGCTAACAGTCAYTGAGTTGTAAAAACTGAGCACCCCCTCCTCAAAAACCCAGCAGGGTTTTCGAAAGGTGGTTTGGTGCTGGGAACGCTTCAGCGCAAGCCACGGGCATTGCAAGGGAGTATTGCAAACGCTTCTAGAGCTGGTCCTGGTATTTGCCYGCGCCTTGTATCGTTTCCATGCTGGTGAATCTTAACGCTGCCACTCAGATATTTGCCTAAAATAAAGTGTCTTTTGCTCTGGTGAACTGGAAACTTCCTGAATAAGGTTTGTTGTAAGGAGACGGGGAGGGGGGGAAGGAGGAGAGGTAGTTCAGCCTTGTGGTTCAGGCACACCACCAAGGGCTGAAAGACCCAAGTTTGATTCCTTCCTCTGCTGTGGGGTTTCTCTGTGCCCTCCTCACTGGGGGAAGGGAGGCAGAAGGGAAGGCAATGCTTCCTTACTTCAGCGGAGTGCTATTAGCTGTAATTCATGACCTGTGCAGGTCTTCTGCCTTGCATGGGTGGGAAATGCTGCAGCAGCTTGAAGTATTTGCTTGTGGTGCTTCTGGTTGCCACAGTGTAAAAATAGCTGTTCCTCATGGCACCTTGGTCCCATAGGTCCTACGCAGGAATGCACCATAACGAGAACATCTCCAGCCTTCCACATCTGAACTGAGTCACGTATTCCCTGCTCATTCACCAAAGTGTTTTTCCTTCGGCTGCTAAATTTTGCCCTCACATACTATGTGCCAAACTTTTTTTTTTGGTAAGTTGTACAGGAGAAGTTGAGGGCATGTTTTGGCAGGAAATTGCATGGAAGCTTATTTATACATGCAGCAACCATCGTGTATCTGGGAGGCAACCATCCATGTCTTGCCACATTCACAGAAAAGTCCCYTCTGAACTGATGTGACAACTCCTTTGTAAGGCTGTTGGGGTCCAGCTCTCTTCTCAGTGCAGGACGGCTGGACTGGGAGGGATTTCACTTGCTTGGACCYCTGCATTCAGCAGTCTGGGAGAAGTCCTCTGACTTCTGTGTGAACTTCAGCTAAGGCTAAAATGGGAAAATTGGATGTAAATTATCTCTGGGGTAACACCTGGGCCTGAAAAGAGCTTAATGATTTGGCATCAGAGTGGCTGCTGTAAGTGTTAGAAGCATTCAAGAGAGCAGTGTTGGAAAGAGAAGAGCTGGAGATTTGCACCAGTAATTTCTTTCTTCYGGAAGCAGCTGTTATTTCTCTTTTTGCTGGATGCTGGAAGTAACTCTTGCTAGGACCCAAGAACCTGGCAGGTATGTGTAGCGGGATCCTTACGTGCCTACTCCTCTATCCTCTTGCCCAAGATGCTCAGAGGAAAAGAGAGCCCAGAGGAAACCACTGTGTAGATCTATCCAGGTGGAGAAGTAATTGAAGAAAATTTGAATGACTGAAGCCTACAAGAATCTACACCTTTTTGTCTCCTAAAAACAAAAAAAATGCTTCCTTCCCTGGTAAGTGGGATCTATTGGGTTGGAAATTCCCCCTATGCTGTAGCTTTTCTCTTTAACTTCTTAATTCCCACCACTTGGAAGCAGAACGAAGGACTTGAAGGCATTTCCCTCTGTGAAATACATGCTGACTGTTGGAGCATGAGCGTAGGGTACGGCTGCTTCCCACCTGCATGCAGTGAGGTTGCAAGGCCCTGTTGCCCATAGCATGTGTTGGTGGAAGTGTGTAATGTTGTCYCCGTGGTGGGGGCTGTTACCTGTTTCTTTGCAAGTAGAAGCTGCAGCTGAGATTTGGGCACTATTGACTAATGAGGAAGACCACATTTGAGGGGGTGCCACCTAAAGAAAAGCTCTGGGTGTGTGTACYGTGCTGTGGAGAGGAAGACAAGGATCGAAATAGCAATTGGGATATACTTGTGATGAGAATAGCTGTATTTGTTACTTGAGTTTCCAAATGTTTTTTTGCTTTGTTTAATGGTCTTCAACAGCAAGACCATTTGTGGAGAATGACATGGAAAGCAAAAAGGAGAGGTGACCCACAAAGCAGAGAGTTGGTTGGGAATGACCTTGAAGGAAAAGAACTAGCACCTGCATAAGGGGCAGTGGTCTGTGGATGACGACAAGGGGAGAAAGCCTTGCAAAGTGCCAGGATAGACAGACTTTTAGCAAAGCTGTTTTTGATTTCTAGGTGGAGTGTAGGCTGTTTAGCTCTGTCCGGTAAAGCCCTGGATGGTCTACGATTTCTTAGGCTGGGAGAAATACTTTTCCTCCTGTCACCTTCTTTGACCCCCACRATGTCACAGTACCATGCGAGAGGCGATTGGTGGAAAAATTACACCGAGGAAGGGTTGAGCTAGAAGAAATGAGTAACAGAGCAGTCTTCATGAAGGGAGTTAACACTTGCTGAGATGGCAGGATATTGTGGAAGGCAAGAAAWCCTTGCTGAGGTTTGGAGAATACCTTGCGTTATTTTTTTTTGTAAGGACTTAAGGGGATATAGGATTTTTTTTTGCATATGTATTAGCCAAAGTAGGAAACCTTTGACTTTGTAGCTCAGAGAATGACAGAGAATTTTGAAAGTAGCATGTGTGGCTTTGGATTTTGTGGTCTAAGCAAGGCAGCAATAGACATGAATGCCTGAATGCTGGGGCGAGCAATGCGTCTTGGAGCAAAARTACTTAGTTCTGACTCTGAGGGGTAGAAAGAAAATAAAGAACTAATTATTAAGTAGCAAAGAGAAGAAAAACTTCTCTGATCCCAAATGATTTGTGGGTCCACCAATGCTTCTGACAGCTCTGGGAAGAGCAGAACTGAGGTTGGTGAGCGCTCTTCAGATGATTTCCTGCAATGGATATGGAGCTAGTGTGAGCACAATGGTGGCACTTGTACCTGTGAACATGAAAAAAACCCAAAGAACAGTGCAGAATGATATGGCTGGTTCTTCAATGGCCAACTCTTGCTCCAAATATCAAGTCTTCATCACTCACCATGGAATTCAGAGTTTTCTTGGACTTTTGGGTTCTTATACTTCAAATAGCAATTAGCCTTTGTGGGATTTGGGGGACCATGGTAAATCAATTTAGAAAAGCTCCTTCACGGTGTAGGAGTGTGATGGTGGGAGAGAGAGGGCAACTGCAGTTTGTTGGATGCAAAAAATAATATAGGCCTGGTGTCCAGTATAACTCAGTCTGACTCCTTGAGTTGTGGAGTCATTAATTTAGATATTGCAGTGAAGAAGTATAGCGTTCAAGTTGTCAACTTTTCAGAAACRTTTTTAATTATTAAAAGAAAGGAAAGAAGTGGTGGAAAGAGAAGAAAAAGGGTTGGAAGAATAGCAATACTGCAGGAAAGGCATTCATGAAAAAAGTGAAAATAGAATCAATTTGGTCGTTGTACAGATGTACTGAAGATAAATCTCCTGACAGAGAAGGAAGCGCTGGGATAGGAATGCAATATTTCAGCAGGCCTGTCATTCCAGGCGGGTATAGCAGAGGCGTTTCCTTGCAGGAAAGCAGTTCACCTTGGCTCGCATCTCTGGCGGCACTTGCAAAGGAAACTCTTGAGCATGTCAAAACCGAGAGTGCACTCACAGGTCTATGCAGGCGCCTTACTTCTGTCTCATCCCCCTCAAATTCTCATCAGGAAAATTCCCAATTAAACAAGGGAGAATGCAGGGACACTGATGGAGTGAGCCGACAAGGCAATAAAAACTCTTGACTTCTGAGATGAGCTGAAAGCAGGACCCACCTTGAATTGCCTCTCKGGAAGGGCAATCATTCCATGGTGCTACAGGTAAAACTTGGGTACGCAGCTATCGGTGTGAGTTGTGCTGTGGCAGGGGCTGTGTTTGGGATCTCTCCCAAGCCTGGGTGATTGGAGTCTGAACTCCAGGAGAGCAAAGCGGTTAGCAAYGTTTGACATGAAGTTCACAACCGAGGCAGCTGAATGCCACCAGTAGTGTATATGCAAACCAGATAGTCTTGCTAAGTTACAGCTGGTGRTAGTAAACCTTTTAGTTTCCGGGCTTCAAACTAGTGACAGATTGAACTGGAAGGAGAATAGTGCAAAAGATGTTGCAAAGGTTCCTCTCAGCTAGGTGGGTATGGCACTGAGCAAGCAGGTCCTTCCTGAGGTCTGGACAGTGCAAGTGTGCCACTCGGAGCAGAAGTCAGGCAASGTGCACAGAAGATTAGGTCAAAGTCTGAAGCAGAAACAGCCTCTTGACTCTGTAGATTCATATTGCTCTCAYAGAGGCCAGAGTTAATTTCCAGAGAGTTAAAGCTTCCTGGGTTGCGTGCAATGCACTGTTTGGTCTCTCTCCAGGTTCCTAGTGGACAAACACACCTTCATCTCACGCTCAGCCCCCTCGATCCAAAATAATACAATTTCAGAGAGTGCTGGCTGGCAATTTAATTGTAACAGTTGTGGATCAGGCATGTATAAAATAAAAACCACCCCCCCTCTTCTCCCCCATCCCCAAAAATTTCCTTGGAAGGAACAGCTCGGTCTTTGTGAGGAGCTGAGAAAGCATCMGACTCTGACACCGTTGCCTTACGGGACCTCACTCAGCCTAGGTTGCATAAAAGGGCTTTATAGGATTATAAAGGTTCCATGCAGCGGCAGCTCCAAGGCATTTCAGGTGGGGGCACCCGGCTCTCCCTGTGCTTGTTTATTATTGATGCCACGCTCTGAAAAGTGCCACCTCACCCTTCTTCCTGGGGCTGCTGGAATGTGTGTGCAGAGCTAAGGCTGCTGCATTGGTCCCCCCCTGCTGAAATGGGCTCGCATCCAGCGCTGGGGAGGGAAAAACCTATGTGTGTGTGCATGTGTGCTGCTTTCGCTCATGGAGGTCTTCACCATCCCTTGTTGGCTAGGGATAAGCCCTTTTCCCCTGAATTTACTCCTTGTCTTGTTTTGGAGATGCTTTCCTAATAATTCACTTGCTTCACTCTGATTCAGACCAGCTTGAAAGCCAGTGAAATTAGTCTGAGCCATAAGCCAGGCAGCGATGGACGTGTCTGTTCAGCGTGCACATTGCATGACTTGTTTTTCACCAGTTTGSATTTTCATGTCCCCTTTTCTCTAATGGGTGAAGACAGGGCAGAGGTGGGTCAGGAAACAGGAGGTGGAAGAAGGTGGTGTTCTGCCTTCCCTGTAAGAACATCGTGTTGGTGTCTTGTCTTTGGGTTGTTTTCTTGGGAAGGAGTGAAGTGGGTGTCTGCATGCTGGCACAGCTTTCTCAGCTCACCATGGCTGTTACCAGCTCTGACATCTGTGACATGTGGGTGAACTTCTACCTAAGCCTTTTGTACAGAGCAGTGAAAAATGGACATTGCTGACAATCGGTCCATTTAATGCTTCAATTTTCTATTGTTTCCCAGGACTTTCCATCCACTAGTTCTAAGTGGCTGCTGGAAGCCTGTCCTCTGGCTTTGTGCAGCACCAMGAATCCTATTTTCTACCTTCTCCCTATCCCTGGCTCTTTATTGTGTTTTTATTTAGGTGACTCTTACTGAGACCCACTTTGGAGATAGATGCAGTTGGGCTGTGCTATCAGCAACTGCACTTTGAAGTATCTCAAAGCCAAGCACTTGAGGAGGGTGGGGAAGGGGCTCAAAATCACCAATTGCTCTGCAGAAATCTTGGCCGTAGGATCAATTCCTGTGTCCCTCCTCACTGTGATAGCCATCTGCTACATGATACTTGGAGCTTATATTTTCCAGAACACTTAGCTGAACAGTACCTGTTCAGTCAGAACGGTAAACTGGGGAGGGGGAGCTGTAGAAAATGCTTTTACGCCTCCCTCCCTCTCCTTTGCCAGCTGAGGATATCTCTTGCGCCAACTGTGAAAGCTTGCAGGAATGAACCTTCTGAGCAGAAGTATTGATGAAGGCCAGGAACAAATATCCTGGAGATTTTTCTTTACTACTGTGAAGCTCAGACCAAGGCACCTTTCTCATGAACAAGCCTGCTCGGAGCTGTGGTTAACGAGGCACCAGGGCTGGGTGATGTCCTGTCGTCTTATGGAGCAGTCAAGCCCAAGTCCACACTGTCCCAGTCCAGACAGAGCAAAAATGTAAGGGTTAACATTTGTTAGTGCTTCAGATGGAGCTTGCTGTCTGGCCTTTTGGATGTTTTTATTGTTTTGGGTGAGCAGAATTTGGGGGAAAAACTATTTTTTTTGAAGTTTACACTGGTTACACTAGCTTTCCATGTTTCCCACAAATCACTCTGACTTCATTGCATGTTTTTTTCTTTAAATCCTAGTACTTCTGAAGGTAACTGAAGGAAAATATTTCCCTGCCTGTATCTGTTCCCCTAAAAAAAAATCAACAAAACCCAACCAAACCCAGCAATTTTTTTCACACCTCGTTAAATCGTCAGTAATGACTGGATCTGTACGGGATGTTGCTGGCTGTGGCTCAGGTCAGGATTTTGTGCCCGTTGTGCAAGGAGGTTTGGGAGTTAAAGCATCCTAGCTGCTTGCCCTCTGGGACTGTGCTTCTGCCATAATGCATCCCACTGATTAGAGAGAAATCCTCATTAAAAAAAGAAACAACAAGCCACGGTTCCTGTAGGACAGGTGGGGTTTTAAAGGGTTTCCCGGATCCGTCTGCATTCAGCAAAGGGGGTGCCCACCACCCCATTTACCTTGGTGGTCCTGCACTGATGGGGATGTCTGAGCCTGTGACCCATCCCCGTCCTTGCCTGTGCAGGACTGCAATATTCCAGCATGTTTTCCATTCTGGCTTTAAGCAATTCTTCCTTTTTGGCTGGGGAAACGTGTCTTCAGATCCCTCAAAACCCTACATAGTGATTCCCATTGACTGCGTGGACTGGCACCTGGCCGGAAAAGGGCAGAGCCAGGAGAGTGGGGTGCGGGCAGCCTGGCCAACAAAACCTCTCATGAGCCCAGCAGATGTTCCTGCAGCCTCTCTGCTCCCCGGGGCCGATGCCAGCCTGGTCCTTTTCCAGCAGCTCGTCACTTGACACCGGGAACAGTACGCTGGCTTCTTTTGTTGCACATTGTACGAGTCAAGGACCTTGTGCTCGGAGAAGGCAGGGGAGGGGAGAAGGCAATGGGACACGTATTTCTTCAGGTCATTTTTTTTTTTTTAGGTTTTGAGCTTGTTGTCCCTTGTAAAAGCTTTTGGCAGTATTGCCTGAAAAGTGTATCCTGCTCTCGAGCCTCAGGCTGTGGCTCGCTAGGTTTTATGTAAGGATCTCTTTTGCTGAGGGCAGGGTGGCYGTACGTGCTTTCTCGGTGTGTCTCTCAGGGTCTGGTGGGACRAATCACCCTCTATCCCTTCCCAAGCCGGTTCTGGCTCCGCTTGATGTGCTAAGATGATTTTTTTTTTTTGTTTATGCACAGGAGAGTGACTGTAGTGCTCTTGTATTTTTGCTAGTTTCCCAAGTTCATGCAGTTAGGTAACTTCAATTATTTCTTCCCTATTTCAGTTTTCAACACAGTCCTGTGGTGGRGATTGCCAAGGTCGTATGTCCAAACAAGCTCTGTGAGAACTGGTAGAGAACATAAATCCAAATATTGGTTCTTACCCTTCTCCTCTTGCTCCCACCTTGCACACAYACTGCAGAGAGCCTTGTTGTAAAATCACTCCTTGCCCAGGCATCGGCAAGTCCACACGGGCGCTCAGCTGGGGAGAACCCCATCCCACCATGGCTCCCATATCTACCACGGGCTGTATTTCTCTGTCCTCACCGCTGTGTCCCTCTGTTCCTCTGCAGGCTGACGGGGAACGAACCCCTGACCATCCTCCCTCTGACCTCAGAAATGGAGGAAGCTGCCGTCAAAGCCCACTACAAAGTCTGTGACCGCCTGAAGCTGGAGAAGAAGCAACGCAGGATGTGCCGGCGGGACCCCGGTGTGGCCGAGACCCTGATGGAGGCCATCAGCATGAGCGCGCTGGAGTGCCAGTACCAGTTTCGCTTTGAGCGCTGGAACTGCACACTCGAGGGTCGCTACCGGGCCAGTTTGCTAAAGAGAGGTGAGAGGAATGGGGGGGTCTCAGGGGTGCTGGCACCCCCTGCACCCATCGGCTTCTTTGGCATTTTGCAGAGTGGTCATCCTGGTGCATCCTTTGCCAGCGGTTGGTCAACACCTCCCCAGAGGTCCAAAAAGAGCTTGTAGAAGGTAAAGACAAAGCYGAGGTCAGCTCATCCATGACAGTGCACAGCAGGCAAAGGATGTGCTATATGGCAGTAATTTATGTGCTTGTACTAGCAAAACGACCCCTGTCCGCCTCCTGTTGCTGGCCATGGCTCCTCTCCTTGGAGGCTGGAGATGTTCGCGCAGGTGTTTGCAGCCCGTAGCTACCGTTGCTCCTCACTTCTGCTGGAMGTTGAGCTGTTGCTGGAGGGAAAGGTGTTGAAGTTCCCAAAGCTGTCCCCTCTTTTTTTTTAATTATTTTATTTTTTTTTCTTATTTATGAAGTCAGCCTTTCAGGAAAGAAATTGAGAAAATGCCCTGTTAAGGGCACATGTTCTGTGCTGTCCTGTTAATGGGGGCAAGGGGAGCCCTATCGTAGTGCAGGGCAAAACCTGAAAATGTTTGTGTCCTGTTACTGCTCTATCCAGGGAAAAGCTCCCTGGGTGTGACCCTGGGTAATTCCCACACCCCTTTCCAGCGGCTCAGGCGGGGATGACCAGAAGCTGAGAGGGAGTATTCAAGGAGCAGGTGGTATTTTTATCTCCTTCCTTTGTGCTACCTCATAGTCCAGTTTCCTGCATCCTCCTGGTAAAATCCAGTCCTTATTTCTGGGCTGAAGCTAACAGTGCAGCAGGACCATTTTACAGATAGCTTACATGGGTCTCGAGGGCTTTAGTGACTTCCAGAATGTCCCACACTCAGCGATGGAGCTGGACCTAGAAACCCAGGGTCCGATGTGCTCAAAGAGCAGAGGTTTGCAAAGCGCCCTCCCTCGCTAATTAGTGAGAAGGAGTAATTCAGAAGCGCTTGGGCTTAATTAACGCACTGTCACTGACTGCGGTGGAAGCAAGGAAAGTCCTTATGAAACCCAAGAGGCCCAGCCAGAGCTGCAAGACATTTAAAAATATCCCCGCATGCCAGAGGAGTCCCTGGATTAGTGGTGCCTGGGGAAAGCCAAGCACTTTCTCATGCTGACACCTGGAGGCCACAGCTTGTTCCTTCAGATGTGCCTGCCCCCGTGGGTATTTCAAAGCAGCCTAAAGTTGAGCTGCCTTAAAACACCATCGAGAACCCACCTCCTCCCCCCCCCACCTTGTCAGGACCCCGTGTAATAAATGGTAGCTCTGAGGGTTGCAAGGCTCTGCTTGCTGTCTCATTCTTCCATGTTTTATGCCCTTGCAACATCTCTGCTCTCCACCGATGCCGTAAATCCTTCACACGTTGTTCCTGCGGCATAACACACTGCCCTGTAAATCTTTCTCCTCCTCTCCAGGAGCTGCTGGTTCCTGGTTCAGCGTTGCAGCAAGTGATACCCCAGGGCAAAGGGGCACATGTATCACCCACTAAGAGACAGCTATTCAAATACATAGTTGTGGGCTTGCTTCCTCTCCTCCAGGACCATTGCAGCTTTTTAAGGAGAGAGAAGGAGGGGAAAAAAAAAAGAAAAAGAAAAACCAAAAAAACCTGCATTTCACTTAAAAGTTTCTCCCTCCATTTTTACACTTGGTCACCAGAACAGCCYGGCTGCTGGTTTGCAACTTGGGCTGATGCAGCCTGTTTCTTAAAATAACGGGGGATTGTTTAAGGGACTYGTTATCCTCTTTGGATACTCGTGAACAATTTTGGAAATGGCTGAAACTGGATAGCCGCGGATGGCAGGCTGTCGATGCACTGGGGGTTAGAATGCCTGCATTGATTTAAAGCTCATTATCTTGTTACAAAATATCTTGGTGCAATCAAATAGTGCATGGCGGAGATGGCTTTAAATCTGGCCAGAGCCAAATGTCACATGGACTTGCTTGGAAGCTGCCTGAGCTGCCCGTGGGCGAGATGATACCTGTGCTGATGGGCACTGGGAATTTGTGAGGCTTTCGGTGATGGAGAATGGGAGGAGTAGAGCCACAGCTGATGGGGAGATTGATGGAGGGGGAGAACCTGGCAGATGAACCATTCCTCCTGGCTTTCTGTCGAACCTGGTATGCGTTGTGTTTGCACGGCACTGACTTTCTGCTGAGATTTCACAACCACTCGGAATTCAGTGCTTTAAACCAGGAGGCCTTCAAGCAGGTTGTAGATCTGGGCTATCTACTAAACTGGACCACATCCAGGCTGTTTGTTGCTAATTGCAGTGTCTCAGACTCTGGGGAGAGTTTGCATGCCCTGTTYCATCGAGGACCTTCTGTTAGCGCACCGGTACCTCTCCATTTCATAGCACAAGTAGTAGTGGTGGCAAGAAGCCAATTCTACAACCCAGGAGCATGGAGGCTTGGGAGCATCTCTCTCTAGAAGTGGCATTCCTTTGACAGGCGTGTGGGCAGTCTGACCTAAGGTGTAGAAAAAGCTGAACTAGCCTACAAAAGATGAAGACATTTTCTACACAGAGGAGTTCGGTGGTCTGCATACCCATGAGTTTGTTGTGTGAGTTAAGTAAAGAATTCTCCTACCACTCCCAATGAGAGAGTTTGCAATGCTGAAGGTGTTTCTGGAGTGCTAGAGGACATGGTCTAACTTCAGGGAGAAAACAAAGAGGGGAAAAAACCCAAATTTGGTTTCTCAACTCTGATGGCTCTTTACAGTGTCCTCGGTCAGTGTAGAGTTGAGCCTTTTTTATTTTAAACTTCCTTCCAGTGAGGGAAAGGTTCCTGCTCCTCTTCCAGGTGAGCAGTAGAATGGTGGTAGGACAATTCCTACCATAATCTGGTTTGAGTCAGCCCCATTGGGAGGACCAACCCTCAGCCCTCTGGACTGGATTTTCATCAGTCTTCTGCTGAAGTTCAGCATCGTGCACCTGGGAGTGCTTTGGGAAGGCAGGCTCTGGGGATGGGCCAGGGTAGCGCCCCATGAGCTTGCATGGACRACCATGAACCTCCCAAGGAACAGTTCCAAAAATGACCTGGCAGTGTCTCTGCATGTCCTTGGTTGACACACCAGCTTACAGATATATCCACTACTGTCACAATCCACTTGTGTTATTTTTGTGTGGGGGATTTCTTGAGTCAGATCCAAAGCTGTTCTGGAATTGCATCTCAAATATGCAGTCGTTCAYGGCTTCCATAGCCGGAGAATGAGGAGCTATAAATACTGGCATGTTTGCTTTTTATTTCTAGCTTTTATCATTTGGGTTGAAATCATGGGTGTCTCTGGGCCTCAGTTTGCCTACTTGGGGGGGGTGGATGCTGTTGCATCCCTGCAGGTGAGCATGGAGGTGTAAAAAAAGGGTTGTGCATGAAAGGTTTGAGGTGTAAACTGCATTTTGAGGCACCTGAGTGRGGAGCTGTGTTGGGTGACAGGCTGGCTACTGTGTGCTTCCCAGCCTTCAGGTGCCTTTTATTAACAACTTTGTTGGACTGGAGTAGGACCCAGTGATTTTTTTTTTCTGGGATAGACAAGAACAAGGAGCCGATATGATTTCTACCCCAATGATCAGACTAGAAGTCTCTGCTGGGTTCCTGCTACTTGGTGTCCCCTTGGTAGCAGTAATGCTGTACCACGGTGATGGTACCTCTATGGCCTGTCCAGCTCTTGCTCACCTCTTTCTGTTTTCAGGCAGAGACKGTTTGCAGAGTGACAGCCACAGACCTGGACAGATGTCATTTGCCTTCTTGGAATCCTGGCTCATGCCACCTCTGTCCACCATTCCTTGCTCTCCACTGTGTCCTCTCCACCATCAGTGATGCGCGTAGAGCTTGGCATGCTTTGACGTTGCTCAAACTCTTCTCACAATGGCTTTTGCCTTGATTTCCCCATATTTTTTTTAATCCTTGCTCTAGCTGCAGTTAAAGCTGCCTCCTCCTCTCTCCTCAGGTTTTAAGGAGACAGCCTTCTTGTACGCCATCTCCTCTGCGGGTCTGACGCACGCCATGGCCAAGGCATGCAGCGCGGGGCGGATGGAGCGTTGCACCTGCGACGAGGCCCCCGACCTGGAGAACCGCGAGGCTTGGCAGTGGGGCGGCTGTGGYGACAACCTGAAATACAGCAACAAGTTCGTCAAAGAGTTCCTGGGGAGGAAGCCCAACAAGGACCTGCGAGCCAGGGTGGACTTCCACAATAACCTCGTGGGCATGAAGGTGTGTTGCAGACTGTTTGGGGTGGGGGTTCAAGCTGTTGTGGAGTTTGTGGGGGCAATAAGGCATTGCACTTGGGTGTGGAAGCAGGAGTGTTGGATGCAAAGCGCATGGAGTGGTCCTTCTGCTGGAGGGGTGAAGTCTCAGTTATGGGACTAGACCCCGTTTTTGTCACTGTGCTTCAAGAGTTGTGCAAAACCATTGGAGGGAAACCAGAGGGAAAGAATCAGGACTGTCCAGATCTAGAAGACATGAGCTAGGGGGAAAGATTGCTGGCTTTCCACAGGGAGGAGAGGGTCTTGCACTGCAAAGGGGTGGAAAGGCAGGTTCTCCAGGCTTACATGAGGTAGGACGAGGAGGAAGGGATTTACACTGCTACAAGACAGGTTGAGGGATGCTTTTCTTGCAGTAGTTCAGTAAAGCATGGACAGTGTAGCATCTCCATGGCCAGGTTTCTTTAAAACTGGCCAGACAAACACCTGGCTGGGAACCAGGGTGGAGATATTCCTCTCTGACTGACCTCAGTCCTAAAAGTCCCTTCAGCCTTATTTTCTGGCAGCCTTCCACTCTGCCTAGAGCTGCTGGGTTTGCAGCTGACAGTGCTTGGGTGTGCAGTCCCTCCTTTTTTTTTTTTCTTTTCTTTTTTCTTTTCCCATCTTTATCCTCTCAGCTGGAAGGCTTTCTTCTCTTTACCCCATGTTSCTCCCATGAGGCTTCACCCTCCTGCATGGGGGCCTCCCTACAGGACTGATGTGAAGGACAAACTGTCTGCAATTRCTGGGTCATCCCAACAAGAGAGGGGAAAGGAAGGGGCTTTCCACCTTCTCCTGTAATCTGCTTGGCTGTACCTAGCCTAGAGTTGCCCGAACACGAAAATCCCTCGGATTGGCCAGCACAGGTGCCTAGGATCAGTGTTTCATTGCGCCAACCTCGAAGGGGGACATACTGTAAGGTTATAAATAGCCTTCGAGCCTTGTTATTGTCCGTGTGATTGGATGGAGGGTTGGGGCTGGGATGGGGGACCTGGGTCTCCAGTTTCCCAGGCAAATGCAGCCCAGCCAGTTGTGCATTCTAGGAATCGCCACCCCAGCTCAGTTGTTCCTGTGTGTATGCATAAAATGTCATTCCTCATGACAGAGTTGGGGCATCGGAGAATGCCACCAGCGAGTGCTGGCCAGCAAAACGTCTCCCCCTCTCCCCACCACCAGATGCTCCTAGACAGCGCTGAGATCAGGATTAGAAATATCCTGGATTTAGCTGGTGTCTGGCTTTGGCTGACAGCTTTTCTGCCTCTGGATTAGAAGGCTCAGTGCCTCTGAACTCCCGTTGCAGCTCTTTGGTGTGTGAAACAGGCTTTGCAGGGTGATGAAATTTTGTTTTAATCCTTGTGGTCGGTTGTTCCCAAGGGCCCGTCCCAACTCTTTGGAGTTGGCTGTGTAGCAGTTGGGACTAAAAATGGACAAGGTGGTCCATGGAGGCTGTGACTTCATCCTGGAGATTGCTGTGAGGTGTCCCTGCTCTCCTCCCTTTCCAGAGTCATATAATAGTCTTGTCAAAACCTACAAGGCTGTGGCTTTAGGTGCCATTGACGTGTTCTTGTAACTCCATGAATATCTCCCCTCCAGCAGTGGTGGGGCTAAAAAACTTGCCCAAGGGACTTGATCTAACTCCCAGTGCTCTCCACCCCAGTAGCTGCAGTCAGGATGCCCATATGGTTGAGACTCAGTCTTGGATTTAGGTTAGGTGTCCTTATTTGTCATCTCTGCTCTACACTGTCTATGTGACTTTGAGCTAAATGAACTCCAAGGGTGAGKTGGAGGGAGTGAATCTCCCCTTTCTGCCCGCCCTTTCTTGCCCTGATCCCACTGTGAGTTAGTTCCCAGGGGAAGGGGAGATGTCAGGGACTCTCTTGCATCCTCTGCCTCCACTCTACTTGGCATAGCCAGGCTCTGGTCATTGGCAGTGATTTCTAAGCACTAGTGTAATATCTGCAGCTAAACAGCTGAGTAACAGTTGTGACGGTTGTCCAGACACTGAGAGCCCTCATGGCAATCCAAGTCAAAGACCTTTGCTGCAGGTCAGTGATCCGGTGTTCCTATTTTTGTCCACCCACGCCGTGTCTGTCGAGTTGGTATTGCTGTCTGACAGCTTTCCTTGCCTATTTGCAGCAGCAGTTGAAACGACTTCTCTGTTTATGCTCCTAGAATAATTGTACCTTAGTCTGGTTGAAAGGCAAGCCAAGCAGCCCACCAGATTCACACCACCACCGTGAAGCCAGGCAGAGAATAAGAGAACTGCATGTTGAGAAGGAAGCTTTTAGGAGGATGGGGGCTCATGATCAGGAGAACTATGTCTATATAGTCGGGATACGTGGACCTAAACCATTGGCACAATATGTTGTCATTAAGATGATGATGAGAGATGTTTGAGTCAGAGATGAGGACCCACGCTGGCTTTGTAATTGCAAGGTCAAAACCTTCAAAGCTCGCTTAAGTTTTCAATTGAAATGGATTTGAAGCCTGAGCATTGAACTTCTTGGTGTGGTTGATGGATTGTCTCTGACATTGCTTACACCTGGGTGTAGATTAATATCAGGTTCAATCTGCTTCTTTCCTCCTGGTCCCACTGCCAGTGCAGAGCTGGTAGAGGATGAGAGTTGCTCAGCAGGCAGTACTAGGTTCCCTTGCTGAATTTATTGGTATTTTCCTTGATGAAGGCAGTGGGTTAAATATCAGATATGAAACTTGGCATGTTTCCTYTACTTGTCTTTAGAGAAAGAAGCTGCCCATCAACTAACTGCTGCCTTATAGACTTTCCAACCATTGACTAGCAAGAGATGCTARCCTAGTGGCTATGACAGTCTGAAACCTCTTTGAACTAACCTAGGTTATTTGGGCAATAACTCATATGTATTTGATTTGATGTGAATCAAAGGCAATGTAGGAGTGCAGAGAGCCTTGATTTGTACAATTCTGAACTGGAGCACTCATTATATAACTAAGATGCTCTAATGGCCTCTAATGYGTTAAATGTCCCTGTGAGTTCCAAAAAGATGATTATGGCCATTTTGAGCAGGAGCTGAGATGCAAACTGAATGCCTTTCCCAAGGTTATGCAGCAAGCTGATGATGGAGCAGGAGACTGAAGCCAGTTCTCCTGAATTCCTGCTCGGCACCCGCTGTGTTTTTCCTCTAACCAAACCGCAGATTTTATGTCTATTAGTGAAGCCATACATGCATGAACCGAAACCTTTGCTCTACTACAGACTGCTTTGGTCTGGGCTGAGAATGGACAAAGACTCGCTTTTCCAGTACTTTGTTTTGCTACAGGAGCTTGCTGCAGTGCCAGCCTATGTTGGTGCACTTATAGTGTATGTATGGATGTGTGCACATGTGTGTTCACTGAGGGAGTGGAGGAATATCTGTTAAAGATACAGCACAAGCGTGGTGGTCTCTCACTGATTCTTAACAACATATAATCCTTCCCATCTAATTACTTCCAACCATGGCAAAATGTATAAATAGTCCCTTGAGACCCAGCAAAAAAAGGACCTGTSCTTAATTGACTGATTTGGCAACCAACCCTATACCCTTCTGGTCAACACAGCAATTTCTCCATGGCGTCACACTAACAAACAATCCGAGTGTTTCTGCGAAGGTGACATTATCCTATCCCGCCTAGTTTTAGTGTCTCTTGGTAGGCATTCTCATTTAATTATTATTTTACTTCTGTTTTTTACAACCTTGATGGGCTGACTGTAATTTTGTCGCCACCAKTGAAATAATCACTGAACATGTTGTGCCCGTGATGGCTGACAAAGTTATATGATATGACCTCAATCGCTAATGAAAGGGCAAGCTTGTCTAGTGTGAGGATGAGGTAATTAGACCAGGACTTCTCCAGCCTTCTCTTTATTGAAAAGTGGGAGCTCTGAATAGACCACTTATTAAAAAAGCAATTTCCCTTCCTTTGCCAAATCTGCTCTCACTCATTCAGCTATTCTTTCAGAGGGGTCTTGGGTGGAGAGGGTGTGTGTTGGGGGGAGATGTGTGTATGTGTCAAGGGGATGGCAGGCGGTGGTGGTGGGAGAAGTCAACTGTATTAAAGCTCCGTTGCCAGCAGTGAAGTTTCTTGGTTATATTAAGTGAAGCACAGGCAGCCTTGCTAAAGCTCTCTTCTTCTCTATATCCTCCCCCTTTTYTTCCCCCCTTGTACACACAAGTGCAGCCCTCTTTTGTAACCCATTAATGAAAAGTTGGAATATTAGAGCACTCAATTAGTTCCACTGGGCTTGAGTAAGTGATGTTTTAATTAAATTTGCCCAGTTTCTCAGCAAAGTATCATTAAACATGACTTTCCATCTCCCTCTCTGGAGCGTTGCTAAGTTTCTTAATCCCAGGAGTGCTGACCTCTTCCAGAGGTATGTCTGGTCAAGCATGTCTTACAGATCCAAGGGGCACTATTAAAGGGGGCTGCTGTTACCCAAGAAAAAAAAAATAATGGTCATGTTCTCATTCCCTTTTCCCTTTATCCTTCCAGAAGGAGGAACACAAGCAAGSCTTTGCCTTCAGGGCCCTGAAGTCAGGGGTATAACCACAGTCTCCTTGAGAGCCAAGAGTGTTTAGTGCAAAACTATGGGAGGGCAGAAATAGAAAACAAGAAAATTCCTCCCCCTGTAAGGTCTCTCTTTAGGCAATATCTCCCTTTGAAATTGGTTCCCTTCATGAGGCTTCCTTAATTGTTTTCGCACAACATCAACCCATATGTTTTGGCCTGTGCAGACTACATGCACGTTTCTGAAGGATCCTTGTCACCCTTGTTGCTGTAGGGTTCAAGTCCACACCCATCCTGAGRCATGTTAAGCCTGCACCTCTGAAACCATATGGGATGCTCCGGAGAGGATAGTGGGAGGTGCATGGACTTTTTCTTGCTATTGACTTGCTTGTTTTGGAAGTCCATGGAAGGAATGGCTTTTCCCCTTAGGCAGTGCTGGTAGGGATCTATCTCAAGGGCTGAGCATGCCTCCTGTGCTGGAGACGGACTCTCCATATCTGGTAGATGTTTGCCCAGCTATCATCTATCTGAGGAACTTCACGAGCTATCACATATCATGTTATCAGAGCATACCACCCTCTTCATTTCTGTATCTCCATTTTTACAGAGGGGAAATTGAGACCCAGAACGATTAAGTGACTTACTAAAGGTCACACACAGGCGTAGCAAAGCAGAGACTTGCACCCTGGTCTCCTGTTGCAGAGACAGTGTTTACAAGCACTGTCCATCCTGTCTCGTACGGTTCCTACCAGCAAACATGATTCCAGTCAGACTCCAGAGTTTGTTGAACAGGCGAGCTTAAATGCTAATCTCTCTGTTTTTCTGCACCCTCAAAAAGTGTAATTGCTCTTTTTGATGAGATAAATCCATATAGGCTTACTAATACAGTTGGTGCATGGAAAAAAGAAAGAGGAGACATAATGCATCCTTTAGGTAGTTTCTTTAGGGGGTGCGTTTGCAGYGAGAAATCCAGTATCACGCTTTTAGCGAGGTACAAATCAAACCTAGCAAATAGCAGCCTCTCTGAGACGTAACTCTTGACTTTGTATGTACAGATCAGTTTGCAGGGCCACCACTAGTATTAATTTCTCCAGGTTATGACAGGTAGGAATGCATAAGCATGCTCTCTGGATTTTTCCCCTCCTTCTTTCAGGCTGAGATTGGCTAAGCCAAAGTTTTTCTAAGGCCTGGAAATCAACACTCTGGAAAAAATTGCTTGCTGTGTCCCATAAGTAATTCCAGTTAGTTGTTTATGTGGAGCTTTCTTAGCATGTGAAGCACTCTAGGAATACTGAAGGGGGAAAAAATACTTTTAAAGTTTTCAAWTTAAAGTGGGGTTATGTTATTCTGTGTTTAAGTGTTTGTATTTTATGCATATTTCACTAAAATACAAGTGTTCATATTTTTAAAGAAGGAAGGGTAGTGAAAGGGAAAACTTCTGAAAGAACAGTTTGAGAACAGGCTCAAAAGAAGGGCTTTTTTTTAACAAGTTGGAAGGGAAAGGAAAAGAAAACTTCTAACAATCTGTGAAACTTATAATTCAACCAATGGCAATGGYCAGTGTTAAGGGACAAGTCTGGTCCTCTGGTCATTTGGGCACTGTGAAGAAATGGGGACCGTGGCTGCTGTCCAAACAAACATTAATCTTGAGCTGAGAGAATAACTACGCCTATTTCAATTGAAGGGGGATGTGTATATAGAAGATGGAAGAGATTTGATTTGTAAAGAAGCATCCCAAAGCCCTTTCTGAAGTAAGACAAGACGAGGGCAGGCTTTTTCCCTGGATGAGCTGACTCTAAGGAGGTTCATCTGCTCCCTCCTCTCCCCCAAACCATAGCGAATGATTTGAAGCCTTGGAGCCGCAGACCAGCCATGACGACAGAGGAGTTATAACCGAGGAATTCCCACGCCTGCGCGTCCGCTTTGGACTGCTGCTGCCCAGACAAGAGTTGTCTGAAAACCACTGCCAGAGCCCCGTGACCCAGCTGGGAATGAATGGGAATCTGTCCTCAGCGTTTCAGCTAAAACACTGAGAAATTGTGCGTTGCAGCATGTCTGAGACTGATCATTACGGGGGCACTTAGTCTGAGCTTCGTAGCAAACCATTGTTGTGAGGAAGGATTACATGTTGCATAGCAATGCTCTGCTGTGATCCCTTTTCCCTATAGCACTTGTAAAGCCATTTGGGCAGGCGGTCCTGCAGTGCTATCTAATTTCCTCTTAGCAGCAAGCACCAATAAAGACGGTTCAGTCTTGCTCTATCATAATTGTTTTCCTCAYTGTGCCTTTGTCAGTATTTGGTATTCTCATGAGAAGATCAATGGGGGTTTGTGTTCCTAAGTCAAACAAACTAATTAGCTCAAAGAGCTTTATTTTCCTCCCAAACTGCTCTCCTGTTTGTGAGACTACAAAACTAGGTGGTTGTTCGGAGGAGAGTGGGAGGACACAATTTCAATGTGTGATGCTATCCCTGACCCACTGGTTTGTCTTTGTTCAACTTTGCTTTCATGGTAGAAGCTCTCTACAGCRTATAACACCACAAGGATTCAAATGTACACTTGTGTTGTTGCTCGTGAGTTACTAAGACTTTGCTGATGTGTGGTAGCTATGGTGTTTAGGCCATAGGGAGCATGAAATGTTTTGTGCTTTGAATTTAAGCTAATACATTTTGCTTTGCATCTGTGGCAAGATAGAAGCATGCATGTGGCCGCTTACCTTGGTGTAGATGAAATACGATTATTGAATAAGTGGCRATGCTGTGTGCGTTGGAGAGGTTCAAGTCTATGTATGATGGAGGCAGATCAGGCTCTGAACTGTGTGATGTGCCTTGAAAAGAAAACAGGAGCTACCTATGGCTCTTGAAATAAGCTTGTGTTGAAGTCTTATTCTGCCTCCTGTACCTTAGACGTTTTTGGTAATAAAAGCTAAGTTATTCTATCCTGTCCTTCCAGATTTGAAAGCATGATCTAGACATTTACCCATTTGTCCCAGCCTGGAAAGGTTTCTCCAAGACTGCTCTGAACAACCTGCTGACTTGGATAAGTCTTGCTCCGCTTCCTGGAGGAATTAGGTGGATTTAAGTGTCTCTGACAGGAGCCTGCAACAAGAGGAGGAAGGTCTTTGTGGAAGCTGGGGAACGAGAAGAGAAACAGAAGGGCTTTGCCAAGATTCATTTTGGCTCGTGGGTGGTTAGGGGCCCGTAGGCAGCAGTTCTCCATCACGCGTCGCCTTGAGTAGCTGCATCGTGACTGACAGCAGCAGGGGAGGCTGGCTGGGGAAGAAATTTTTCTAGCATTTTTACTATAGCTGCCTCATAACATTCTTGAGCCCTTCCCGGCCCTTCAAGGAGAAGGTTTATGGGGCGGTTGGGATGCACCACACTTGCACAGTGGCCATATGAAAATCCACATGCTGGATTTCATGAACTGGTGCATTCATGAGAACGGGGACAATGGAAAGCTTTTATGCTTTGGTCCACCAGTGCACRACATCTAGGCTGTCCTAGCCACCGGGTAACAAGGAGCTAGAAGTGGGTCAGGAAAAAAACAGACTGGGATTCATTAGGGGCTTTGATCACTGTTTAAACACAGATAAGGAGAATGGGATTCATCTACCTAATTATTCACATTAGTACTCTTTGAGAGACCTTTATGCTCCTGGAGGGGCAGCTGGTGATGAAGTGCAATGTTTTACAGTAGCATAAATAATGCTAGATGCTGATATTTAGGCACCTGAATTTGTCCCAGAGGGTGGGTTCTGCTCACAGTTTAAGATATCTAAACTGAGGTGCCTCCATGTGAGCYGGGTCCCTAGGTTCCTGTTAGTGAGTGGAGATGGCTGGTGCCTGGAGAGCTGTTCAGCTGAGTGTGTGCAGGTGTCTGCTTCACCGTAGGATCCCCTGCCTGCTTTGGCTCCACTTGGTCAGATGGGAGTTTCGAGGTGTTTCTCAAATGTAGGCATTTAAACTCAAATGTCTGCCTCAGTGAGGTCAACCCTGGCTGGATGGTGTGATTCAGGTGCCTAAACCTACATGCCTACTCCTGACTGAAGGTCTGCTGCCATCTGCTAGCTGCCAATCCATCAGGGTCTGGATTTTTAACATGTGTTGTGCCTTATCTACCAGCCCCATGTGGTGGATGCCTTGGATATACTGCACCTGCAAYGTCAGCTCTCCCACCGAGCTGCGGAGAGGTGGCTCCTGATGAGAACAGCCCTATGTCCAGGTTCTCTTCCTGCATTTCATGACCATACCTTGTTCAACCAGCTCTAAATCCAGCCAAGCCTGCGCACAGGAGCGTGTCTACCAGGCGAGCCTGTTCCTGTTGGTTTCTTGCTTTCCCATCTCCTGTACAATGGCGGTCATCTCCTTTTCCAGGTGGAGCAGATGCGAATGGGCTGGGGGAGGTGGAAGGGTTGAGAAAAGCCTGACCTGATGAATGTCTGCAGTGTGCAGCCCTTCTCCAAGTATCTCAGCAATTTTGCCGATGGTCTGGGCATGAAATCAGGTATAGGAGCTTTGTTTCACATGAACTCAGCTCTCACTTCTGGACAACCAGTGAAATGTGACTTTACATGAGGGACGGTATGAGTGAGGGGTTCTTTTTCTYGGTGTTGAAATGTGTTCTGTATGCTCCTGTCTAACATTGCGGGATTTCTTGCAGAGTTGGCTAGACACTTTGGCATGCAAAGCGTGACAGCCCCTAACCGAGCCGGCCCAGCTGAGCACTAAAAGCAGTAACACATCTCCCTCTGTAACCCGTCRCTTGTTTGAATGCTACTGTGTATTATTGGATTGCATTTGAAAAGGTCTTGGCTGTCGCAGGAATGAAGTGTGACCATTGGCCAGGCTTTGCTGAAGGCCGTATTATGCATAGTGTCTTTCTAAAAATGTCTCTGTAATATCAGGATTGGGCCAGACCCCAATTCTGAGTCCATGACCTATTGCACATTTGCACATGGTGCTCAGCAGGACTCATGCAGCCAAATAATTAAGAACCGGATGGTCAGGAAATGGACTGGAGCCAGTCCTCTGCTGTCATGAGGCCACAATGTTGGCAGATGCCATAATGGGCAGAGGGGGGAGACTTTTTTATTTTTCTTTTTCAGATACCGTAGATGCCCAAAGGAAGGGCGCTTTCAGCAGTACCTTGACAGGAGGCAGCTCTATAAAACAGACTCTGTTCTAACTTGCTGTTTTAAGGGGTGGTTGTACCTTACCCATTTAAAGTCAAAATGTAACCTATTTTTGGGGAAAGAGGGGGGGGGAGGGAGAACTGAACTATAAATATCTGTTTATAATCTGTAGACAAAATGCAGGTTATCTGTGACTGTCCAAATAATGTGTCCGCTCTCATGTTGCCCACGGAGGATTCTCAAGCGTAAACCTATCTCTGGAGAAGGTGGGGGAGAACATTCAAATGCCATTTATAAGGAGATGGATATGCTTTTGTGCCGTGAAGCATCTTTATTGCAGTCTGATTCGAAAAGGACGGGATCCTTTGTTTAGAATCAGTGAGTTTATGAGTATGGGGTCCTTTACGGCACCTGGGGGACTCTTACCACCTTTGCCTCTCTCTAAGATGAATAACCATTGACTCTCTCATTGCTTTCTTCCCTTCCTGTTACTGCTTCTCCTTCCCACGCTGCTTTTTCTGTTGGAAATAACCTTCTCTCTCCATTCCCTCCATCTCATATATGTGTGGACACTGTGGTTCAACCGGYTCTGCTCTTCCTTCTGTATTTATGCTTTGTGGTGGTCTGAAGAGAGTATTCCCAAGCAAGATCTGGACACCTTCTTGTATGGAGACTGACTTTCTTCTGCTTTGGGAATAAATTAAACATATGCATTTACTTTCTGATATCTTGAACCAGTTATTTCCCTCCTTTTAGGTATCTGTGAGATGAGCCTAATTTCTCATTACAGAACCCACTGCAAGTGTTTGACTATTAAAGTAAATTTAAAAAAATTAAGAAAGGGTTTAAAACCAAGCCTTGCCATTGATAGTTGCAGTCGAGAGGCATAAGCAGGCACAAAGTTTAACATGCGAGTCCTGGCATGGAGGGGACATAATCCACTTCAGTTTCCAAAGGTTTAAATGTCTTCCCTTTCTTTTCCACCTGGAGTTTGAAGACCTTGGTTGTAAGTGCTCTGCTCTTTTTGTGGAGAAAATGAAATATCTATTTCCATCCTAGTTGAGAACACCTTATAGAAGGTTCTGCCAATACGTTATAGAAGTTATGTTAGCCTGGGACTTGAACCTTGCAGCCTGTTCCTTCCTGGATGGTGGCTTGTGTAGACAACATTTGGACGYAGCAGACCCTGAATGCCTGTGTGATGCCATTTCCCTTTATCCCCTCACCAGAATCCCTACACAGTGTTTAGCTAAGTGGCTTTTCCACCCCTGAGTCAGGYTTTTTGTAAACATTTGTGGCCTTGCTCACTGGCTTACCTGGTCAAATCTCAAGATCTTCTCACCCCAAGGTGCTGCTGAAGCATCAAGGCAGCAGTTGAGGTTCCTCATCCTGACATGGGGCAGCTCCTACTTGCTCGTGATGGGGCAGATGGTACAGCCTTTAGTGCAGGGAGTCTGTTCCCGTGGCCAGAACTGAAAATTTAAAGTCCCCTTATCTCCCTGCAGAATGACTGCCCCACATCCTTTCTCTGGTTGAAAATTGAAGACTGCTTCTCTCGTCCTCTCTGCAGCCACCAGCCCTGTCGTAGTCCCCAGGGCTCGCTGGCTGAGGGCTGAACCCACTGGGATGGACACTTCTTACTGGAGCATCAAYCCGGATTTCACATTTTTCCCCTTGAAACCCTCTGTGTGAAAAGCCAGATTCCCCTTCCAAGCTGCCTACAGCTGGTGCCACAGGCAGAGTAAATCCTGGGGGCTGCGTTAAAGCACCTGGAATTACTGAACCCTTCACACAGGGGTCAGTTTTCCATTTCTTCACATTTTAATTTTTCAGAGAAATGGAGGGCACAGAGGAGACTGAGGCAGCCTTGAGCTTTACCCTGCATGAAAATGTGCTTCATTAAACATGCCTTTGGCCAGCAAGCAATGGCACTCTTTGTTTTTAAGAGCACATGGAGGCTTCTTCATTGCTAGCAGAAAAAAATTGGCAGGTCCTTTTGGACATGCTGCCACACTCCAGAATAGGACCCTGAACACAGGCCGGAGAGAGGTGGAAGCTACCTGGATGCTTTTGGAACTGATGGTTTTGGTGGTGGCAATTCAGGCTGTTGTTCTCAAGGACTTATATATAATTTCAGCTACATGGAGGTTTTTCTTCAGTCATAAAGTGAACTGGGTGGGATGCTATACCTAGTCACTACTGGTGGAAACAGCACGGTTTCACCGTGTTTCCACTGAGCCTGTGCTGCTAATTGGGAGCTGCATGAGTTTAAGGTAGTATCCTGTGCGTGGTGGTGTGGAGAATGTTCCTGCTGTCCACGGTCAAGTTCTGGAGCATGTGCCACACCACCTGTGTGTTTGTGTGTGTTACAGCAGCACTCTCCCTCTTCTCTCCACTAAACCAACTCCTTCCACTTTTGTTACATCTTATGTCCTTGTTTTTATTAACATAGATAAACAAGTGTTAAAATGTGTGTTAATCTCTTAGTTGCATCACAGCTTCAGAACTCTGTCTACGTACGTGAGTGCCAGAACTGGACAGCCTTTGTACACCTTACTAGTATCATTAACTAGCCAATAAAGCAATACTCTGGCAGATAAATGTCATATTCCTGGAAACTGGGACCCTGCTAAAACAAGTTTTTCCTGTAGTGTGTGTTTTTTGTCCTCTTCCAACAGATAGTTTTTGTATTGTCATCAACTTTGTGTTCCAGGAGCGTCTTCTAGCAAATTTTTTTTTTTTTTTTTTCTCTGTGTCTCAATTTCTTCCCCCATAACTGATTTTCTTTTGGGGCCGTGTGTGTCTGCAGGTCATCAAAGCCGGAGTGGAGACAACCTGTAAATGCCACGGTGTATCTGGATCCTGTACTGTCCGAACGTGCTGGAGGCAGCTCTCTCCATTCCATGAAATAGGGAAGCAGCTGAAGCAAAAGTACGAGACATCGCTCAAAGTGGGCAGCACTACCAACGAGGCCACGGGGGAAGGAGACATCTCCCCACCCAAGAAGTCCATCCCTGGTCACAGTGATCAAATCCCAAGGACTACGGATCTTGTCTACATTGACGATTCCCCGAGCTTCTGTATGATGAGTAGATACTCACCTGGGACTTCGGGAAGGAAATGTTACAAAGACAAGAACTGTGACAGCATCTGCTGTGGGCGAGGGCACAATACGCAGAGCCGGGTGGTCACCCGTCCGTGCCAGTGTCAGGTCCGTTGGTGCTGCTATGTGGAATGCAAGCAATGCACCCAGAGAGAAGAGGTTTACACCTGCAAAGACTGACGCATCTTCTGCTTGATGGCAACCCTTGGTGATGGGCGATGGCGATCTATGAGAACTACATATGGAGACAAACAGGGTTTGATTGACCTTCTGGGATCTGAAAGCTATGCTGAGACATAAGCACTTTGTAGGGTACAGGTGACCCAGCTGTGTTGCTGTTTTTTTTGTTTTTGTTTTGTTTCGTTTTCCTGTAGACTGAATTTTAATGAGGTCCAACCATGTGGAAATAAGTGCCTGTCACACTGGGGTTAGACACCAGTTGACCTTCACCTTAGTTGTCCAYGCAGTTTGACGGATCATTCATCCTTGGAACATCTTGATCGTTTCACCAATCCTCCRTGAACTCCTGGGTTAATATATTCTCTTTGGCATAAATAACCTATACTACTTTATTCCTGAAGCTTACCCAACTGCTTAGAGAGCTAAGCAGATACGAAACGAAGATCTTTCTGCTTTGAATGCGATGGTACGGGAAGTGGTCATTTATTTCCCCTTCTAAAACTGGAGAGAGGTGTGTAGGGTAAGCAGGAACGGTTCCTCTGGTGGAGTTTCTGCACATCGAGCAACCAAGGCTCTGACAAAGGGACCCACTGGGAGGGTAGGCTTTTAAATGACAGCTCCAYATCCACATGCTTTGATCACCAAATACAGCTCAAAAAATGTTGGGTCCACCATGTTGCAGACAGAAATATATCCGAGAAAGAGGTTGGGAAGACAGTAGAAAACCAGACGTGCCTGTCCCCTTCAGTCCAATCACGTGCTCTTTTTTTAAAACAATTTCTTCAAATGCAGTTTCTTTAGCACTATCGCTGTCTTAATTATTTTTTTTTTTTAAAAACCACTAGATACTTTTGTTTTATTTTCACTTTGTGCATGATTTATTTTTCTCTCCTCTTCCCACCTCCTGTTGATCGAATTCACCCTGTGGTAACTGCTTTGGAAATCTCAACTGGAACTTTTTAGTCTTATGCCAGCTGAATTTGGACGTGTGTTTCTAAGTAGGACAAGAGAAATTCCAGTGCATCTTGGAACGCAGTGCTGTCTTGCATTGTATAGCAGCCGTTTTGGACTGGATCACACCTCTGGAGGAGTTGACTTTTCTTTTACTAGGTCATCATTCCATTTACTCTAAACCATGGCAGTGGTACATGACACAAGCTGTATGTAAACCCTATGACCTTAAGATTTTTTTTTTTTTAACCACTAGATCAAGAACTGTATTTTAAAAATACAACTGCTAAATGGTAACCAGCTATTGGATTCGGAACAACCAATCAACGAAGAGGCAAACTATCAAATGGCCAGAGAAGCCAGAAATTGACTGCAGCGGTAGATCGCTCTGACGCTGTGAAATAGATGACAACCTTCAGCATTTTGTTTTTTCCTTTGAAGAGGATACTTACAATCCAGGACTTGATGCAGCACTATCCTTCAGTCATATAAAAATGGATTGGAAGCAGCCAGTGAATGCCTCAACGAAGCTTTCTAAGGAAACACTGGAGAGCGGAGGGCATTTTATTTTATTTTTGGTAGCAATTTTTGATTTGGTCCAGCAGTAGCAATTTCCACCAACTTTATATAAGCCATTGATCTGGTTCTCAAAAGAGGAAAGCTGGCTGGAGTTTTTCAAGCAGTAGTAGATGTTAGCCAAGCAAAAAGAGAGCAGATGGACCATTATTTTCAAGGGTTTTTTTCTTAATTTTCTTTTTTTTTTTATTTTTTTTTTTCCCCAAATAGTAGCCACTAATATTTAAGCTCTTCATGTGCATCTACTGGGAGAAGAAAAGTTTTGGGTTTTTGTTTTTTGGGGTGTTTTTTTTTTGTCTTGGTAATAAATACCTGCAGTCCAGCCTCGCTCGTTGGCATCAAATCTTGAGGTGGGGGCATGGGGAGGGACAGGATGTTACTGTTAATAGCTCTATGGTCCTGCAAAGTGAAGCATACCATCTCTTTTTTGATGTTTGCTTATTTGCTGTACAATTCTGGAGGTTGGGGTAGTGCTGGAAAAGGAGGAATCCACACATGGTGTTTGTCCCTTCCACCACGGCAAACGCGCGGTGGTGTGTTCGACGCAGAAAGTTTGCAGGAAGGTCTCACGGCTTCTGGGAGATGCACCGCTTTGAAAGTCACCCACGAGCAGTTTATCTAATGGTTTAAAAAATAAACTGACTAGAAACCTAATATTCAGTGTGTGCATGTGTGTATATATATACACACACGCTGACACGTAAATATATATATAAATATTGAATGAACATTTATTTATTGTAAAGCCCTTCAGAAGGACCTTCTTATGGTTTCAATGTGGTATTATGTTAAATTCTCTTTCTCCCTCTGTCTCTCTCTCTCTCTCTCTCTCTCACACATATGTGCAAACTCACTGTTACATTTTCGTGTGTGTGCTAGAATAGCTCTTCCCCTCCAAAGTAAGGCCGGATCCAATCCTGCTCAAAACATGAGGATTTTTGGGTCTGAATTACTATTTCTGGCCCCATTCTTTTAAAAAAATATTTGTTCTTAATTAAAGAATGGGCCACAATTTATGTGCATTATTATTATTATTAATTATTATTATTATTGTTATATTTAAACCATGGGCCTCATTTTCCTTCTTTTCACTGGTGTCTCTGTCTCCGTTGACCTCGCTGGAGTAACTCCGCATTGCACTGGTGTGAGAGGAGAACGAGTCCCTAGATGCAGAAGAGAAGGCAGTGTTGGCATCGATACCATTGCAGAGAAAATGCCGGGGTCGGGTGGGATAGGGTAGCTTGGTGTGTTTGGCAGCGGTGGGGAGAGAGAGATGGGTGGGCAATAAGGCAGACTGTCAAAGCTTGACTAAAAGAAAGAGGCAAAGAGTGAATGAACTACTGAGTGAAAGAGCTCTTCTGTGTATTATAACTCACGCACTGAAGCCTGGATGCTTTCTGTAAGTATTTAAAAAAAAAAAAAAACACCAAAAAACACAAAAAACAAAGTGTATTTATGTTAATGTGGATATATTACTTGCCTGTTATATATTGTAAATAGCAAGGTTTATTCTCCTGTGGTTAAAAAAAAAAAATTATAAATAACTAAATAGTAGCGAGGCACATGTGTTAAATGTATAGGCAGTGTATAAAATATACTAACACTCTGAAATCAGGAGAACTTGTCGTCTTGGCCTTTTGACCTAGGGTGGTAAAACATACGTGGGTTATTTTTCTTCTTCCCCCCCACCGCGTTGTGTGTGTTTTGAGTGKGGGGGGGGGGGTTTAGTTCCAGCGTTTTCCAATGTTTGCCTTATCTTCGAAGAAAGAATGGGGGGAAAAGCCTCGTTTTGGRAAAATCCAGTGGAGCTTGAGTAGGATGAAACAAGTAGCAGCTGGTAGAAAAGATGTCAAACCCTCTCAAGACCCTCTCAAGTGCTTGACCTGGGTTTTCTGCTGGTGATAGATGTGTGTTGGAATTGAATTAACCCATGGAGCAGGAGCTTCTGCTTGTGCTACTCCATAGGCGAGTTCAGAAAACCCTAGATAAGAGACCCTGAAGTCCTCTGTAAAACATTGTGTAGTGTCCTGTAAAACCCTTTTTGTTCCAGCTGTATGAAATTGGATTTTTCCAGGGAGGCTAATTCTACCACCATGCCGTTGGATCTCCAGTGCAATTCAATGAAATTGCTCTTTTTTGTAAAACTACTACAAGAGTGGATTTGGGTCCCTGAATCTTTCATGGTGTCATTTCATATAAAAAAAAAACAAGTGCAAAGCAATTTTTTCCCTTTTTCTTACCCCCAGAGAAACAGGTTTTTGCAGCAGATGTAACTGGAGAAGGATGGATGGGTGTAGGGGAGGTCTCTGGTTTCTGATCCCCTTTCACCCCCTGTCCCCCCAAAAGTGTCAAAGTGTTGGTTCTCCTAAGCTGATCCAGCAAGACTTGCGAGATCAGTTTTGGGGTGGGGGGGTGCAACCATTATTTATATAACTTTTTTATTAATTTTTTTAAAAGAGAAGTTAGCTGATGGAAGAATATTTTTATTGAATAGYGCATTTAGTTATGTCAGAAATATAAAAAAAAAATATATAATATTTTTGTAAACAAGGCAAACTGAAAATGTTTGCTGTTTTATATTAGAATTTTCTATTAAAAGAAATAAAAACCCACACAAATAATTGTTGCACCCGTCATCTGTTTTTTAACAAGCTTCTATTCTGTGTGACTGACTCATGTATGCCGGATGTGGAGACATGCAAAACAAGTCCTAAACATTACGTTCTCATTGTCTTCCAGCTCTCAAAAGACTCCAGTTGGTGAAACAAGCAGTGTTTAATGCAAGGGGCTGCTTTTTTTTTTTTTTTTTTTTTTTTATTCCTGACACTAAAAACAACTTATGAAGAATCAGTAGCTTGTAATTAAAATACAAAAACCTACCCCAACCTCAAGCTTACCCTTTTTAGTTGTGCATCCTGGTCTTGAGATGGCTCTGGATGGAGGAAATCCGAAACCTATTTACAATAATGAGATATTTGCCATTGATCTCAGTTGGCCTGGGAAGAATGACTCTTAAAAAGGTTATTGGGGGAAAAAAAAAAAATCTGAGCACATGGGAAGGTTAAATGAAGAGGACCAAATTCCAGGCTTGATCTAACACAAGCAGTTTTTATCTATTTGAATGGGGCAATGTAAAACTGGGGAGCTGGGAGCTTGGTCTGCTGCGGTTCAGGAAGCCTGTTGTTCGCCTTTGGAAGCAGGGGTTGAGTTATGGCTCTCAAAAGAGCTTTTGGGATTGCTGGTTTGGAGACCTGAGCAGGGGCGAAATCATTTCTGAGGATTTTTTTGTAGTCGGCCAGCTTGTACACATCTGCCTTCCTTCAGCCCAGGTCTTGAATTTCTTTGTTAATCGTTTTTCAGCTGCCCTATTTTAGCCAACACATGAGGAGAAATTAGGTCAGTTTGGCTGTAGTAGGGTTGGATGAGAACCCAGATGAAGGGACAGATTTCTCAAGGGTACTTTCATGGAGTAGATGCTGCTTAAGGTAATTTTCTGGTGGATTATAGTGCCTGTGAAAAATTCCTCAGTTGATGTTGCAGTAAAATTAGGTCTGTTCTGTACTCGATGAAACAGGTGCAGCAAAGCTCTTCGTTCCTGGTTTATTCAGCTCTGTGTACATCTGTTGGGTTGAGTCTGGCTTCCATGGTCAGCTCGTCCTGGCTTTCAGTTTTCAGGATGCTAACTAGGTGATGACTTTTGGAGAGCAGCATTTTTCTGCAGGAGAAATAGTGCCTTTTATGACCATCACTGCCCGTGTAACTTGAAGGAGGCTCAGTACGGCACAGSATCAGGCCTGTGGAAATCTGGTCATTGCTAAAGCAGTCAAGCTTAGGTCCATGGACATTACCGTTGGATAGCTTTTAGATCTATTTTTCAGTGATGAACATTGGATTTGACAAAGCTATTTACACGTTCCAGGAAACAGAATATTTCTGAACAAAAAAAAAAGGGGAAATCCCTAGGATTTGTGGGTGGGGAGGAAAAGCAAATGGGTATCCAAGCACAGTTTAGCTCTGGCACCATGGTAGGCTTCCTGTAACTACATTTCTTCASGTGCAGGGAGTGAGCAGGGTGTAAGTTAAGACCATAAATKATTCAGATATATAAAATTCAGCAGGCTATCAAGGGACATATCTGAATAATGTGTTTTTCCCAGTTGTTGCTGAATGTTTTCAGAAATGGGCAAAACCCTTCTCAGCAGCACTGGGCAAGGTGACACAAAGGGGACAGGAGATTCCTCCCTCAGCCAGTCCCCCCTTTCATCACAGGCTTGCTCAGGAAAGTTGGGAGAGCTGCTGACCTGCTTGGTGTAGTGGGGCATGTGCAATGGGCCTGGAGTCATCCCCCCTTAGATAAGGAGCCTGTGGTCTGCAGTCAGCGTAGGCACCTCTAGAAGGTGTTTTGGCCCATGTGGAGGTGTTGCCAATAGAAGGGGATAAAGACATAGATACCCAGGTTAATAGAGGTGGGGATGAATTCAGGACTAATCAAGGTATGTGTGGATAACCCTGCCAGCTCCCCTTGGGCMTGGACCCATCTGAAACAGCGGTCACCAAACTAGCACAGGAATTTTCCCTTGTTCCACCCCACCCCAGTCTCTAACAATGCCCTTTGAGGCCTGAATGTAAAGTCTAGGATTTGTTTTGCACCCTTGGGATGGCATTTCCTTTTAAAGGGAGGTGGGAATACTAACATGAAGGATTAATATTTTTCTTTTGTTTTTTGTTTTGTTTTTTTTTTTTTTCCAATGTCTTATGGGAGCCTAAGTTATTTTTCTCTACCTCATATGTACAGCTTGTAGGTATAAATCTGATTCTGAGTGACTGTTGAGAATGTATTTAAGTTATTTAACATCTTTGTATAACAAAAAAAAAAACAGAACAAATGAAACAATAAATGTATTTTAAATTATACTTGAAGCCTGCTCCTCTTTCTTCCCATCTTTTGAAAAACATCTATGTTCAGTGGTTGCAGGAGCCTCTGTGCCTTCCTCAGCACTACTCYTGACCTCTGGTCCTGGAGCCAGCCTGTACCTGTGGCTAATGTAAGCCTAGAGGGGCTGTTAAGCCTAGTAGGGTGGCACGTGCGTTGCCTAGATGAGTAGGATGGTGTATTTCCAGCCAGAGGTCACAGTATGTTTTGGGAGAGATGAAATGATCCCCATTAATTGGTTGGGTGGTGGAGATCCTCATCTATTTGGTCCCATTGCAGTCTTCCCCCCTTTGAAAGTCCCCAGGCTTTCAGAGGAAGGGATGCTCACAACCTTCATAGGAAAAATCCTTATCTCCTTTTCTCTCTGCAGTAATTGTGCCTTCAGAAAGCAGAGTCAACAGCTTGGGAAACAGGTCATTAACAAGCCCAGCCTTGGCAACAATTAACCCTTGGCAAGTGAACTCTGAGATCTGTCCATCTTAGGTCCTTGAGCTGGCTCTCCGATCACAGCCAACGTAGTGCTTCGGAAGTTTAAACGTAGTTGTCCTCCTGGTATTGCCATGAGCTGAAGAAATGCCTCCATGCCAATTTTGCACGACGATGGGGTGATCTGTCTACAGCAAGGCCAAAAACCCCAGATTCCTGCTCTTCTCCCCAGATATTCTACTCCCCCAGTGAAACAGCTTGCAATGTATGGTCTGATTCAGGACTGTCACAGAGTGCTCTGGTTTGGGCCAGATGCCGTGCCAGTGTTTTGAGCAATACAATTGTAAACAAGCTCAGGAGGTTGATGGACTCCACCAGCTTTTCATGGGATTGCATTAGTCATCATACTTTGCTGGAGAAGTCATGATACCTTGGCAGAATGTCACTGCCATGAAGTGATTGCAAAGTTACTCTGATTAAGTATCTGGCAGGAGCTCAGAATAGGGGGGACGTGGCCAAATTTAGTCTGGCTGAATGACAACAATTAAAAAAATTGTCATTATCCCAGGCTACATATTGTCTTGCCTGATCAAATGTCTTTTTCTTCACAATGCCCCCCCAGAGCTATTTAGTACCTAAAATTCATTTCAGTTGAGCTTTAAATAACCAGAGCCTGTTACTGTTCATCTCACAACCTACTAATGACTTGAACATGGATGATTTGGGTTTGCAAAACCTCTGAGAAACAACACGGTGCCCCATACATGGGTGCATGCAATGAGATGCTGCTTCTCTGGACCACAGCTGTGGGATGGTTCACAGATGCTGCATTTTCATGTGGATGAGGAGGAAGCTGAGAAATCAACCAGGAGCCATCTGAGGTCCAACTGCTCCAGATGTTTAAAACAAACAAACAACCGAACCCAACCCAAAACMTAGCCCTGGAGTAGGCAAAACTTGTGGCAGAAAAGATCTTACTGAGATAGCAGGTGGTRGGCTATTAAGTAAGAGGCTAGATTACTGGGCTACTGTCTGTTGAGGCAGGCAACCAGCCACAGGCATCCTTGTCGTCTCCCTCAATGGTCAAGTTATCATGTTAACATAAAGCATCTTCATAGGGTGGGGTAAGAAAAAGCACGTAACCAATAATGGTAGTTCAGCTGACAGGAGGTAACTTCCTACCCTGCAGAAACTTAATGGCTTCCATGCATGTGTCCAGGTACTCCTTCTCAACGGTTTGGCACCTTGTTGAAGCAGCTAAGAGTGGTCCAGATGATTCAAACAAGCAGACAGCCAACCCAAGTTTCTTGGCAGGCTGACTGGGCATGTGACAGAAAAACTGAGCTYGGAAAGAGCTTTAGCTACCGCTGTCCTTTCAGTGTACCCTTGATCGACTTCTGTACATCCCAAGTTAGACTATTAAACAAGGGCTACTGTGTTCTTGATGGTGTGCTGGAGGACTTTGAAAACTCTGGCTTGTGTCTCCAAAATGCTTCACAAAGTTAGAGTTGGTTATCTATTTCTCTCCTTCCCATGCATGAAAAATGCTTGCATTTATTTTACCTTCCAATCTCATTTTCCAATGTGGTGCAGCAATGACATCCAGGCCTTTAACCMACTCTTTAAGAGACGGCTCCTCAGTACTTTACATAGAATCAGCACATCGTCAAACAGAGATGATGGTATCTTTATCCAGTATCATGCTGATGTTAGTATCGTATCGCACTCTTGCACTCCTCACAGCTTACCWTCTGTAGCATCCACCCAAGGAAATGTTTACTGAGAACCCTGAACAACCAATGCACCTTCCACTTTTGCTTTGCTTTGCSCCTTGTTGTGATGAGAATGATCAGCACCAGGCTCTGAGGAACCAGGCAGATGCTTTGGCTGATGTTTGGTACAGGTGGTTTTAAGCAAAAAGTGGCTGATTGGAGATGATGGGATTGGAGAGGGGAGATCCATGAAGCCACCTCTGGTCTACCTCCCGTCAAACCCTGCAGCATACCTCCCTGCCTTCTTCAGCTTCCCATCTGACCTTGCATTACTCTTCCTGGCAGTTGGGTAATGAGAAATCACAGGCTTGAAACCTCACAGCCAGCCTCCGCCAGACCCTTAAAGAGCTGCTAATGTGAGTCGTAAAGCCGCAGTAGCCTAGGATGTAACAGCGTTTTGACAGCTGTTCCCGCAGAGGAAGTGGGTGAAGCTAGAATGCGTATTGTAAGAATTTGGGATTAAAAAAAAAAAGAGAGTATCGAATGAGACACTTCACCTCCAGAAAAATAAAATGGGTTTCCTTCCCCCTTTTTTCCCATTGCTTTCCTTAGGGCCACTGCTAGGTCCTTGCGAAGAMGGTGGTTTCAGCCTGCAGCTGTGGATGTGCTGAGCAGCAGGGCAGCATGAGAACCAAACTGAAATCCAATAAACAACAGAGGTGCCTTAGCTTAGAAAGAAGTAAGGACTTGCCTGAACCTCAGATGTGTAGCTTCTAGCTGTTTTGTGTGGAACTGTGTGTGTAATCCAGCTAGGAAACTAATGACTGAGCAGAGAATAATGGAGAAGAACATGTATATTTGTGAGCAAAAAAAACAGAATGAAGAGAAAGAGAGAGAAAAAATAACAAAGGGACAAATTTTATACAGAGCTTCCTCTTAAATAGGCATGAAAGATGAAAATCTGACTGTTACTTGGACAAAAATAAAGTTAATCATCAAGAGATGAGATGGGAGAGTCAGGTCTCRGATATTGATTCATCTTCATCATTGACATAACTCAAGCCGCATAGGTGCTTTTGAATATCTCGTTGTAGAGGTCCTAAATGAGTTATTTAAGAGATAGATGCTATGCCTACTCTCTTTCAGTCTAAATAGAAGTACATACACAGAGTCAGAGAGATGAAAGAGGACTAGAAAGGAGATGTGACTTGCCCAAACTCATGCCTTGGTCATTTTGAGAACMGGGCCTAGAACCAGGTAGCTATAAGTGCCCTTCACACTCTTTGAGATGTGAGGGTACCACTGGTGGCCAGGAAAAATACACAAATCATGCTACACTTCAGTGTTCATATCCTGCCTTTCTGCAATGGGAAGCAGACGGGATAGCAGCATGATTCGTGTGTTTTCCTACGGATTTGCTTCAAGCCTGGCTCTCCGGGCTTATGCTAGAAGCTGTCTCCTCCACTTCTGCCAATTACCAGTCTTGCAGTGGGAATCGAAGCTGGCTGGAGATGATGCTAAACATATGACTCCCTTGTGCGCTGTTGGCTACAGTACTGGTGGGCTGTAGCCAGGCTAATAAAGGGTATAGCTGCTGTCAAATGCAAAATGAAGCATTTCCCTCAGGACCTGGGATATAGAGATAGTGAGAGGAGATGTTGCCAGTTGCTTGGAAAAGAGGAGGAGCCATTTCACTGTCTACTATCCCACGTCACCTGTGCTCCTACTTCCAAGAGTCACAGTGTCAATACAGAGAGTGGATTAGGCTTTCTGGCTACATCTCCACGAGTTAATTAAACATAGCTCTTATGCTGATGCCACCTGGCATAAAACAGTCCACATCCAACCTCTTAAATGCTCTTGCCTTCCAGAACAAGGTGGCTCTATGCAAAATGTCTCCTGGGAATGGTCCTTGGCCCATGCTAACTCTTGAACCATGCCCAGGAATTACTTGGGAGTGTGCTTTTACCTGAGCCAAAAGCACTCTGGGGATTTTCTAATATTTTAACAATATATTCAACCAAGTTCCAGTGCCCAGGAATGTTCCTTGCCACTCTTTAAATCTGCTAAAACAGATGCAGAAATTCAAGTGTTCCACAAATAATCCTCACACGCTAAGCCYGGAGTATTTGTTGGTCAGTTCTCTCATTCTGCTGGTGGGGCAACCACATCTCAGGGAAGGTTGGCCTTCCTGGTTGACCAGGACCAAAGCAAGAAATGAGTCTGTCACACCTGCTCCAGGACATCAGCCTCCAGATAGCCCTGAACTGATTTCTGTAGAGTAACTATAACTAGACCTTACAAAACTCGTCACTTTTGGGATAAGACATGGCCGGACCTTGAAAAAYACCTCGTGCCAAAAGACGACCAAAGCGGAGGTAATCCATTTGTGTGCTTATCACTATTTGTAGGCCCTGCRTAGCCTTCTGCTGCTTCTTCGACAGGCTCAAGGACAGAACAGCCACAGCTTSCTTTAATTATTTAATGAGGTACCTATATAAGGAATGTAGGTAGTACAATCTTCACTTGTAGTTAATGGAGAGGTAATCACACCCAGAGAATAACAGAGAGGGTAAGTGGTACTTCTCATATGCTTCTTTCTCCATTAACTCTTCATGCCTTGAGTTATTTGTATGTGTGTGTATACGTGTCTGTGCTTGCACTCATATATTTGCATTCATATATCCTATAAATTTAATGGCTGCAAGAATGCCAGACCCAGGGACTGATATAAAACCTTCTTGAGTCAATAGAAAGACCCTAATGGGCTCTGATCAGAGTGTGAAATCCTGCATCCACGTAACTGATACTAGAATACCAGTTCTAAATATTAGAATTCAAGTCCAGAACCTGTGTTTCAGTTCATTCTCCACCTTTGCTTCGATGATGAACTACCCATACAAAGTCTCTGAYGGCAGCCCCAGTTTGCTAAGTGCACTCTGGCCAATAGCTCCTGCCTTAAAGAGCTTGGTATTGCATCAGGTAAGACAAAGGGRGAAGAGTTTCAGAGCTCTGGTAGCCTAGGGCCTTCCCTACATCTCTAGGCTATGCTATCCCTGTCTTCTACCACCTCCAGCTCCCACTGACTTTAACAAGAATTTAGACTTAGCGTCAGAATGACACTTCTGACATGGCCACGCTTTCATTTATGGCCTTCTCAGCTTCCCCAGGCAGCTTTCTTTTCCAAGGTGCTAATTGCAAGGGCACTCATAAATTATCACTCATTTCTCCCCCTCACAAGGATCCCTCAAGGGACTATACTTATTAAAGCAGGACCAGGCTCTCTGTGAGGGATGTCCCAGGAGAACTGGGAAGCCTGAGGGAATAAAAAGAAAATAAAGGTGGTTGGGCACTGAGGTGTAAACTGGAGGGACCTCCAGCCCTAGGGCATCCCCCAACGTCTGCTGGGAAAGTCTACCAGCTAACCCTACTTGATGATTCAGACAGAAGGACAGAGGACTCTGCGTGTCTGAGATTTCACTGCTTTTTGTAAGGATTAAAGATGAAAAAAAAAAAATGGGCTTAGTTACTTCTAGCAAGGTAGCACTTAAATTGAAGTATTGGACACAGCTTAAAAAAAAAAAAAAGGCATAAAGAAGACATTTGAGGCATTAGTGGGTGGCCTTTACCTGATTTGGTGTCTTGATTAATTTTACAGACTAGAAAATTATCCCAAGCATCAGGGCTGGTCTGCTATCGTGTTTTCCATGAGCAACCTCTCCCTTGCTATTCTGTTTATTGTCTCCTGAGGCAAGGAAACCTCAACAAAAAACAAGTTTTCCCTTCTCCAAGTGTGAATGACCTCACTTGTCCCTGTTAGCCTTTCTTTATTCCTTGTGACAGGTTACTGGGATATGGACCCAGCTCAGAAGCACAGGTTGGCTGTACAAGGACACGGTGAAGAGAGGGTATATTTATAACTGAGTTTTATTTCTGGATTGCATTGGCTATTAACTCTGAATTTGCTCTCTTTTAAAAAAACTTACTTCTATCAGCCAACATTTGGAAAAAACAGGAAGAAGCCATTCTTAGTTTCTTTGGATGCTCTGGGCAGCCTATCTCAAAGCCTTGGGCTGATTGTGATCTTGCCCAAACCATGTTTTGTTGACTCTTCCATGATTCCCTCTCCCTGCTGGGCTGGCTCATCTCAGTTGCTACAGCTGTAATGGCACTGAAATGTTATTAGTCATCTACTATCAAAAGAAATTACTTTATAGACAGTCAAATAATTTGTCTCCTAATTTCCAGGTCACAGCAAAGTATGCATGGAGGCTGCATACAGCACATAACAGTATATATGATGGACTTGGCATGAAGATGCTTGTCCTAAATTGTTTTTCCTTCAAGGGTCATCACATTAGAGGTAATGGAAATCTTCCATCAAGCAATCCCATGAGCTCCAGTGGGTGTCTCATGCTGTTGATTCCCTCAAGGATAGTTAGTGGTGCCTCTGAGTGAAATGGAAATGGTTGTAAATACTGGACAAGTGAAAGGAAAGACAGCAAACGTCTGTTTTGTGCAGATCTGGTTGGTTCCATGCAGGGAAGTCGGCTGTTGTTTTACTGTGGCAGTAAATTGCATCGTGAATTGAAAGTGCTGCAGTGTGAGGGCTTTGCTGGGGAGAAGCTGGTGGTTACAAGCAAGCTTTGCGTTACCTGATGAAAGGAAGGTTTCCACTTTCAGTCATGGCTTGAAGTGACAAAGGTGGGGAGAAAAAGGCGTACGTGAAGTTTTCTGACGCGTCATCAAGGTTTGGTGACAGAAAGTGAGCTGGAATGGGTTATTTCAACAGCATAAACAGGCCACTGGTGCTAGTGACTACAGCCGATTGGATAATGTTTGGTTTTGTTTCTTTCATCTGTGCAAAAAGCAATGTTTTGTTGGAAAACTGAAAAAAGATACTTTTTAAAATTAGAAAATGCAGCTGCGATGCCTCATGAAAATCAAAGTTCARTTGCTTCTATTCCCACTCTCCCCTATGGACTGGCCTCCCGGTCACACCAGACTCCCCTGATCACAGCATGTCCCCCCAGGGACACTGTGGGAGACGAATTGGCCAGGGAGSTTGGTCTGCACCTCAGAGCAGGGACAGCAGGCATCTCAGCTATCACTCCTATAAGCTAACGTGGGGGGGAAAAAATGCATTTTCAGTGCATGAACGTACAAAGGAAGGGATGGCAGGGAGGAGATCTGATGAAAATAGCCATATTTTCCATGGAAATCAGAGCATATCTGATGAATTGAAACCAATATTCTCCACTGAAAGCAAGTATTTGTGGGAATGTTTTACCTATGGTTATCCGCAGATAAGAGGATTCTCAGAGATCATCATCATAATACTGAAGTCTCCTGATTCCACCTCTTGGCTCCTGTTGCCAGGACCACCCTTACCCACACCACCTCAGTTTTACATCTCACTCACCTGATATCACTTGACTTATGGGATGTGCTAGAGCACTCTCAGAACGTGAAGGTTGTTTACATGTGAATCCATATTTCGGTTTTATTTTGGGATTCTTCATGGCTGAATCCTGATAGAAATCCAGAGACCATTCTATCAGATTATACTAATTTAAAATGCAAAGCAAACAGCTGTGTGAAAAAAATTCTAATTTAAGATTTCAAGAGTTACAGAACTGAAGATATGTTCTATATTTTAGGAATTATTTATTTTAAAACAGATATTACATTGGCTTAAAAAGTGTCATCTTTTTTTTTTTTCCTGTTATTTTCTTCTCAAATAAACATTTTGGAACATTCTTGCTTTTCACAGGGCTCTCGGTTCACTATTTAAAAGTATCTGTCTTGTACATTTGTTGTAGGAATCACTAATGGAAGGACACAGATGCTGTGATATACAGTTAGTCCTAATCACTATGAGGGAAAAAATACTGCCCTTGTGAAAAGCATAAAAATCTGAGCAGGTATCAAATCCAAACTTCTTGTTAAATGCTCTCCCCAGATGCTCTGTCAAGCCTGTCTCCCACCTGAGCTGTAATTCAACTAAAGGTTATGGGAATTATTATGACCACTGTCAAAGCTGCTTTGGAATTAATGAGCAATTACTGACTTCACCTTGGTTATTTCCAAATAAATGGACTGATTCTGGAGTTAGGGGAGACAGCGTGGCTCTCRTCCTTCCTTTTTTTGGGTTGGAAGTGCCCTCTATGCTGTCTTCTGCCCCAGGAGAGAGCCAAATGCGGATTTCGTGTTGCCTCCTCGGTGCTTTGCTGCTGCTCGCTTCGGCACCTCTCCCTTCCCAAAGGGATCTGCCCGAGTGGGTGGAGGACACCGAGCCGCAGCGAACTGCCCTGTAGATCCTGATGGGCGGAGGTTAGATTGGGACATCTGCTTTGCTGGTCTCCATATGGCTTTAGCTTACTATATACTAGGGCGGTTTACGGATTAAGTAGGATTCTAGTGGGATGCAGCCTTTTTGGAAGCRTTGGCAGCATGGCTTTGCCTCCCCTTTTTTTTCCCCCCCCTTCCTTATGCTGTATTGTCTCCATGTAGCTTCATCAGTGTTTCTGAACCCGGCATTAGCCCTCTATAGCTCCTATAACTTTCTACAAAGGCTTCACTTCTCACACCCTGCTATTTCTCATACCAGTGACCTCAGCTCCTGGCATGTATAAGCCAGGCCTGTAACTTGTAAGCTAGGGGAAGATCCCCAAAGGATACACGCAGCCTTCCCGAGAGTATTTTCTGCAACCATAAACAACAGTGTATACGTAATCAGCTTTATGTTAGAAGTCAAAGTATTACATGCTTGAGTCTGTAGCATCTTAACTAGCTATGAGCCAGTCCCAGGACTTGTTGCTAGTTCATGATTTTTGATAATTTTTGATGTTTAGAAATCAGATATTTAGTATTTAGGAAAAAAATTGGGACTTTTTAATGATTCTTTTTTCTCTGTTTTCCCAGGAAATGTATTCTGTTATACTTTTTCAAAAATCAAATTTCTAGCATTCGAAACAGAGTTGTAATTAATTCCTGCTTTTAGGGGCATATGCTCTGCATTTGGCCTGGAACTACTTGCTTTCTTCTTCCTTTCTTCTTGGTTTCTTTCTTTCTCTCTCTTTCTCTCTTTCCTTCTCTTTTTCTTTCCTTCTCTCAGAAGRTAACATGGCAAAAACCAAACCAGACAATGATGTTGCTGTTGCTGTTCTGATTGTTGTAGCTGGAGAAATTTGTGGTAAGGCCTGGCCTGAGCTGTGTTTTGGACCAGGAGGTGACCAAATCCTGGAGCTATCTTGATCAAGGTTTGCTATCTGACTCATTCAAAGGGTCAAGGCTTTGAAGGGTCTTGGACTAATATAGTGCTATCTGGGGATGTCTGTAGCTGTATCTTAACTTTTTATAACTCCTTATCATTTCRGTCATGTCAAATATACTGATGGAGCTGAAGGTATCTACACCAGCATGAGGTAGCAGTGCAACTTCCACTCCTTCATGTGAGTAGGAAAGCAGGACAGGTGAGACACTTCAGGTCATCTCAAAGGACATGAGATGCCTGTGTCTGGCCAGTTGAGTTCAGCCTTGGACCTCCTAAATGCCAAGCTAGAAGATACCACTGCTCTAACCACACTCAGAGAAGACTCTTGACTGTCTTTTGTGATCTTTGACAGTCAGAAGTGACTCAGCCCCAAGGCAAATACTGCAAACAGCTGTCAGCTATGCCTGGCTGCCAGCCCAAGGCTCCCTTTGCTTTCTTGCTAAGTGCCTTCTTCCCAGCTGGGATATCCCCACCATACCGCACTCACCACGTGAGCGAGCAGGAGACGAGGTTTACTTGCAGTGAAAGGCTGTTCCCACCTCATGAGAGGAGGCAAGCCAATGCCATGCAGAACAGAGGGCACTCATGCAGCAGAAACTGAATCCTTGTCCCCTTGGAGCCCAGTCCGGTGCCCACAGCAAGAGCCTGAACGTCCTTTTTGCCACCAGGTGGAGCTGGGAGAGAGCTCCTTGGAATGGGCCAGCTGACAACACCCTGGGACGGTTGCACAATCCCTGTGGCTAACCAAAAAGAGGAATTTTTGTTTGGTTGTTTTTCCCCCCAGCTCCCAGCCCAGGAAATTCATGTCTTTCTTACTGAGAAATTTCCTCCTGAAAAATCAAAGAAGGGGGAATCGGGTGTGGTTTTATTTTCAAAGAATGAACTGCTGCCGAGATGTAAATGTGGCCATTGCAACTAGACCTTGGCATGGCTGACCGTTGGCTGGGAGGAACAGCTAATGCAACGCTGTTGTTGCTGTTTATCCTATGCACAATTACTAGGTCGGCTTCTCGCTCCTGCCTGTGGTCACCTTGTAGCTTGGGACTGCCCACCCAGGCTTGCTGGAAACGAGGCTGGGTTCAAGCTAGTCTCMTGGATCTTCTACCCTCATCCCTCAGTAGCTGCTGGGGTGACGGCTGCAGCACTGCTGACCGCTTCTGTTATTTCAGCCCTGAGCTGAAGTGCGTGGAAGTGCTCTGCTGACGCAATTCTCCCGTCTGTAAGAGGCTCTTAACTACAGCAGACACTGAAGCAGCTTCTCCCACTTAACAGCTTCTAGGAGCCACTTGAAGTACCCTGCCGTGCCTCTCCTTTCTCTAGGCTTTATATTTAGCCCTCCACCCCCACCACAGTGCTAGTGTCCAGTCTGGTAGTCACACACAGGCCCAATTTACATGAATAAAATGAGATGTGGCCTCATTCACTCTTGTTGGCCTCACTCACTGTTGTGAGCTGCTGTTTTGTGACATTCACCCTGGTGTTGAGGAATCTTAATGAGACTTAATATTAAGATGCATTATCAGCAGCAGTGATCTATTGCACGAGGTTTGCCAGGTCTCTACAGATGAAGTCAGCTCTCATCTGTCTGGCCCAGCAACATGCTGGGGAGGTCAGATGGTGATGAGCTGTGAGCTGAAAGCCATTTGAACAGGTGAGCATAATGCTGTGTTTGTGCTAATATCTACTGCTTCTGWACAGGGCTCATCCCGTGAGAGTCACATCTGCTGTAACATGACTATTTGGGACCCAGAAAGACCCGATTCATCTGTAGCAGGTCAGAGCATGGGTCCATTGCTTGTATGTGATGTTAGGGATTCATTGATGGATGAGGGAAAGCAGCTCAGCAGGTTGGTGCTAGGATTGTGGTGCTGTGGTCAAGGCCATTCATGGTGAGGAGCTGGAGAAACCAAGGGTGAAACTGAACTAAGGTTCAGGGCAGGAGGACGGCTCTCATGTTAAACTAAAGCCCAGGAAACAAGGGCAGCAGATAATAAAAGGGAAGGCAAAGAAAAAGTGTGGTCCTGGGACAGACCAAAGGTCAGAAAACAGGTTTCACAAGGTCAGGACCAGGAAATGGAGAAAGCATGGCTAAGGCAAGGTCAGGTATTGGAGATCATTCAAAGAGCCACCCTTCTCTTATCCATRTTCTGCCCAGACAAACCTCCGTTCCTGTCTGGGTAAAGCAGTGACAGGTTCATCAGCTGATGGAGAAGTGATGCACGGACAGTTGCATGGTCTGGTCTGCACAGGTCCTGGATAATTTGGTGCCGTGTTCTCAGGCAGGGGAGACCCCACCCTGACCAAATGTCATTTGTCTGGCACACAGGGTCCAACAGCCCACCTGCTACTCATCTGCTGCTCTTGTTTTTACTCTGGGCTCAACATAAAATAACAGCGTAGGTGATTTCTTGCCTGGACTTGTTCCTGCGTGATCTTTGCTCCAGGAGCAGGCAGAGCCTCTGCTCTTGTAACACATGGAATGAGACAAGTCATTTGATGGCTTGTTTTTATTTTTTTAAACTGGACTGACCCTGAGATCTCTTGACTTCACCTCATACTAGACAGTTTCCCTCCCTGTTTTCTTTTATTATTATTATTTTTATTCCAGCGGGATTTGCTTTCCTTTTGTTATATTGTTTAGTGCTGTTGAACTTTAGTACTCAGTTCACAGGCTCTCATTTGCTTCCTTCCAGCTCACAGATGCTCTTAGTTCAAAGAGATGGAAAAGGAGACCTCTAAGGTGGAGCTGGGCTGTAGGAAATGGCTATTGGGACTTCCCCGGGCTTTGTCTCTGGGCTGCAGACCACCAGTTTTCCTGTTTCACACATTATGGTCATATGTTTCACACATTATGGTCATATGTTTCACACATTATGGTCATATCTTGTGGCCGCAGCCAAGGGTCCAAATTTTGCAGTAATAAAAATGCTCAACTTTGATTTCAGCTAAGTCACATTTGGGGGAATCTCTCCTCTGAGTGCATATAAGGATGGCACTTCCTTCACCAAAAATAACCAGCATATTTCCCGTGAGCTGGCAGACAGGCTCTGCTTCACACTGTCAGTGCAGTSCAATGGCCTGACCCCCCATTTTTTGGCGCTCACACATCAAGCAGGGCTGATCACCTTCATCAGTGAAGGCAGTGCCTGGCGCGACTGCTCGTGGAGCAGAAGCTGTGCTGCAGGCAGAGGCTRATCCCTCAGAGGAGCCTCTCTAGATGGGACCTTCTCACCCTGCAGCCTGGTCCGAGGCTCCTTCCCATTAACATGTCTCCTCCACCTGCTAACATCCAACAAGCCCCTGGTGCATGCATTATAAGGAGGAGAAGTGCGAGGTCTCTTCTCACCACCATCTGCACCTCCCCATCACCAGTACAAACGACCCTCACYGGTGAGCTGACAGTGGGCAGAGGAGAGAAATGTCTTCTCCCAGGGTGTTCACCCACTCAGTTTTACTCACACCCAACCAGTGTGTTTCTAGCCTGTATTTTTGTGTTTCACCCAGCTGTGCCATTCCTTCCTCAGGCTGGTTTATTTCTTTTCCATATGCTCGGCATCCTTCAGAGGGCTGCTGGAAAGGCTTTGCAAGCTAGCATGGAGGTAGCATAGGTAATAAAATACACGTTACCGAATGCTATGCAAACAAGTGAGGTCACTGTGTTTAGTAAATCTGTTTTTCCCCCRACTGAGGATAAAAACTTGTTCTCTCAGAATGCTGGAAAGTCTAACGCTTTCCTTTTTTTCCTCTCCTCCTCCTTCTTTATTCATTTTTAATTCCCCTGTTGGTTGCCCTTGTGAGTATCCCACCTATTTATCCAATGCTTATTATTGTTGTTAGGTAACTGGCAAAGATCGACACCTTGGTGAGCCGTCTCCCAGCCCACAATACTGCCTTTCTGTCAGCCCCAGCAAAGAAGCTGAGGACCACTAATACCAGCTTTATTTTCGTTGGCACCTTCCAGAGCTGGAACCACCCAGTCTTTCCGTGCCGAGTGCTTCTTAATCAATACTGAACAGCTGACAGTGCAAGCAGCTTCCCTCTGCAAACAATTATTAATGTTGGGGGGCTTTGGTGGCAAAGGGTATGCAATGAGCCTTTAAATGGGAGTGGATGGGAGGTTGYGTGAATTGGGTTTGGCAGAGGAGGTATGTGTTGATGTCAGGTATATGCTCACACGATCTCGAGAGCAGAGGGATCAATGCTGCCTCGTGTTGGTACCCAGGACCTGATGCCACTTGTGCCAGTGTTGAATGGGAAAGATTCCTTCTTTTTCGTTTTTTTTTTTTTTTTTTTTTTGTATGTGTGTGGTTTTTGTTTGGTTGGTTTGTTTTGTTTTGTTTTTTCTCTTCTCCAATATTTGACAATTCACATCAAGCCTAGACTTAATTTTAAGTTCTAGAGTAGCTCAAGTTGTGTATTGACACTTTCTTTAATTTAAGGAACGTTTAGGTTCTTAACTGGATAAACATGGTTAGAAAACAAAGGGTACAAGAATTAAAATTTGGAGACAATAAAAAGAATTGTCTCTACCTCAGGACTGTTTGAATTTAGCCTTAGATCCTGAACTGCTTCTGAATGCACTRATTAAAATATTTAAATTCCTTCAATTTAGAGGAATTCTTCAATTGCACTATAATAATTTTCTATGAAATGCATCTTCTGGGAAAGGAATAGTTGAGCAGTTTAAATTCTTGGAGAGCAGAAACAAAAAGCACTCTTTCTGAGCTTGATATTGCAAGGACCTGTCTGAGAGCCAATGGGAAATTTTCTGAAGGAATGTTTTCCTGTTGGAAAAAGCCAATTTGATAAAACTGAAATGGTTTGCAAATGTTAATTCTGATGAATTTTCATTTAAAAAAAAAAAGTTTTGGTTTTCAGTTTCAGAATGTGTTTTCATTTCCAATATGCTGTAACATATTGGTTGTATAGAACCAATAAACCTTGAACTCAGTCCAAAAATTTGCCTTTATTGACATGAACATTTTTATCAAYGACAAATGTCCTTTTGTCTCAGAATTGTATTTTGTAGGAAATTTTGAAAATATTTTGCTTTCCTTTGGATCCAGACTGGAAAGATACTTGAAAGTATGGGATGTACCACAGAATGGAAAATTTGATTTGTCTCCAGCTATGGTGCTTGCAGGTAACAGGCAATTTATGGTGCTTTTTAAAAAGGATACAGGAACAGATTGTGGAATAGACTTTCCAGGAACATGGTAGAACCCCCTATTGCTTCAGGAATGCTAAAGCTGATTTGACAAAGCCCTGGAGAATATGTTCTTGAGGGCAATTTGGTATTGGCAGGCAAGTGGACGGGTTGACTTAAGACATTTTTTATGCTTCCATGAAGGGAGGACAAAATGTTTATTTTGGTTTCAGGGTTTAATAAGTTTGGAGACATTTCAAGCTACCGGAGGCTTCAAAATTGAAGTATTCAGCCYRGAGACTTCTCCATATTWTTTTTTTTTCAGGAGGACCAAAAGCATCTGTGCAGTAACAAAACTACAGTTATCTGCAAAAAAACTTTCTCATGTTACACTTTGGGCCACAAAGCACTTTTCCACCTGAAGAATGAGCTTTTATAGGGGAATGTTTTCTCCCCTCCACAACCGCACTATTGAATCTCCTTCAACCTTCAGTCAAATTGACATGGTAAAAATTTAATCAGGGAGAAATAAAACTCATCAAATGAATATTAATTCATTGGTTGTTTTCTACAGTAGGGATAGTGTCTCATGGCTTCCTCTTCTTCGTTTCCGTTGGCTGTTGACATTTCCCTGGGGCTTTGCAAGCAGCCGTGTTTTCTTCAGAATGTGAAGACTTTCTTGCCTTTCAGTTTTCCAACTGCATGTCAGGAAGCCAAAGTCCTTGGAAATGTCGACTCAAAGGGGAAACAGGTGATGTGAACTCGACATGAGTAAGGCTGGAGGGTGGCTGCAGAAATACGGCGTTCCAAGAGCTTTATATATAAATGCCGATCTGCTGGAACATGAAATGACCCTGCTGGTCTTGTTTTTTTTCCTTCCCCCCCACCTCTTTTTTTTTTTCTCCCCCCTCTTCCTTTCCTGCCTCTTTTAATTGTGTGTGTCCTTTTCACTGCCCAGTGGGTTGTGTGTTTTGGATGAGGAGGCACCTCCTGTTCTCTCATGTGATGGGATTCAAGGACGGGTCCACCAAGAACATTAGGAGAGCAGATAAAACCTCGGGAAATCTCTGAATCCAAGTGTGAGTCAYCAGAAGAGTTGATTTGAAAGGACAGCTGTACTAACATTGACTAAGATGCCTATTAAAAATATTGGCAGTCAAAGAAGGATCACTCAGTATTTGATCATCCATTCTGGAAATTAGCAAAACAATCCACAGAGATTCTGAATAATATTTTCATGTCAAGATAAGGACTTCTCATTTGTGGGTGTTTTTTGCATTTTATGATTTCCTCACAGTTTTACTCGGGAAATCGTAGAAACRCAAAGTACTTCTCCTTTGGTGGGACTGATATTTGAAAGAAAACCAGAAGCCTAGAGTATGTTTTGTAAACCTCATTATGATTTTCCCCCATGATCCATTATTCTTTTTATTAGCCTGTGACAAACTGCCTGAGGGTTCTGGGAAATGACCAGGTAACTCCGTGTCCCCTGGCACTCAGTTTGTGTGTGGTTTGGTGCCTGGGCAATGCACGGGGATTTTGGGGCAGTTGTAGCCTTTCTGGGAAAATCCTTGATGAAGAAGAGTTCTTTCCCATGGTATCTAACAGGCACTGCAAGATATGCTCCATCTCCCAAAAGCCACGTTTTCAGGTGTGGTCTTGGGACCACCTCACAAGGTTTATGCCTGTACATGGTGATCCTAGGCCTGCATGTATTTTAACCATCAGTAATRGTTTACTAAGTCCAGTAAAGTGCCCATTCATTCACAGCATTATTGCAGCTAAGGTGAGGGGCAATGCTGAACCTCAAACCCTTAAAACCAGAAGGAACTCACTGTTTTTCTGTGTTCATTCCAGGGTGGGATGAGCCTGGTCCCTCCCACCCCCAAAGACAGGTAGAAATGCAGGGCAGAGGGTCAGGATGACTTTGGTGAGGAAGGACCCACAGCCTGGGACCAGGGTGAGCTTCAGGAAAAGGATTTTCCTTGARTTTCCTTCCAGGGAATCCCAGCCTTCAGCCTCGGTCAGTTGATCTTTTCTACTTTCCCCCTTAAAGCATCACCCTGCCAGAGCGGGATGCAGCAGCACAGGGGCTGTGCTGGGTGTCTGCTCACTCCAGAGGTGTGAGGGTGTCAGGACTGGACTCTGTGTGGAAACCTCTTGGGACTTATAGATCTAGTATTTCTATATTGGCCCGCATTTCCCCACCCATCTGCTGGTTCAGGGCTTGTTGGATATAAGGGTTGTCTTTGCTGTTTGTTTGAATACAAATTATCCTTTTGACGAGAACAAAATAATTTTTAATGGGGAAATCATCTTTAACTGAAGGTGTAAAAAGTGTATTTCCCTTTTTTTGCCAGAGCAGAGAGGGGCAAAACCTCTTTTTCTTTCGTAAAGACCTAGTCCTAACATTTCTTTAACTGAATGAATTAAAAAGAGTGTGTGTATTTTTTCTATGACATTATAGCCCATTCTTGTTTACTTGCTTGTTTTAATGAAAAAAGTATAAGAAAGAAGGTATGTAGACTTGTCATTTTATCACAGGTGGATTTGCTTATACTTTGTCAGTGATACTGCAGCAGCTCAGCTTTCTGATGTAAAAATACCCTAGGAAAAAAATAAAAACCTCAGCAGAAACAGGACCATAGACACAACCTTTCTTCCAGCTCTGTGCCATCGAGACCTGACCTGCATGTTTGTGTGAGCCTGTGTACAAGGGAAAGCAGGGTGAATATAAATGATATGAGCAGGAAACCATTTTTCTTTCAAGTACCATAGATGTGTTACTTTTTTGTGAGCTTTCAYGTATTTTTTTACACTGCAGCAAGACAAAGCTGAGCTCCATGAGCACTTGTCACAAAACAAGAGACACATGCAGGCCCATGGCAAAACATCCAAAGMCCTGGTAAATTTAAGAGTGACCAAAGATATATTGAAATCTGAATTTAGACCTCCCATGTCCAAGATGAGGTGCAGCCCCACACATGACAGATGCTAGAAGGAGGGTGACAGTCTGATGGTGCTCATGCCATGATAGCTAAGCCTTTACTTTTTGCTTCATCTTCCCAGGTTATCTTCCAAACAGGTCTCCAGTGATTGTATGTGATTGCTGTAACTTAATGGTCCGGGTGTTGTCCTCCCTGTTTCATAGGAGAGGAGCAATGAAAGGATGCAGATCTCTCCTGTCCCTTGCTAATAGGCCAATATAAGTGCTAATACTTAAGGAAAGTCACTCTTTCTCCAGAGATGCTTCACATTGCTCTGGCTCAAGCCAGGCTTTCGAAACCTTTCTCCATCCATCTGTGCCTTGCAAAAAGCRGGGGACCTTTCTGCACTTCCAGCCTTTGAGGAAAATGGGAAAAGCTGAATGACTGGCGAAGGAAACCATCAAAAGAGAACGAGAATTTCATTTTTCCCCAATGTGCATGCTCTCAGCAAAATTCATCCTCCCYCTTGCCACCGTGGTACCAGATGACATTCAGATCTGTGCTACTTTCTGATGAAAATCCATTTTCCCATAGCGCTCATGCTGACAATCTGCCAGCAAAGGTTATTAGATTCCATGCATAAAGCCTGTGGCACATTGACCTGTTCTGAGGGAATCAAGTGAAAGCCTATCCCCTCCCCAGCCAGAGCCCACCCAGCGAGAAGCAGGCTGGTAGGCTGACTAAACTCAGATTATGCTGTCCAGAAAACTACACTTTTAATGGATTAAACATCTCTGTGTTTTGTGGTTGCCTTCTTAAGAAAGAGGATCGTTACAAGAAGAAAATGTTGAACTGGTGTATATTTTCATCTTTTGATTCAGAGTAATTTTTCTTTCCTCCCTCCTCCCTGCCTTCCTCCTCTTCTGCTTTTATGCATATAGAGAAGTAAATTTTGCCTCCGTGATATTTCTTTGGCTGAACATGATTCAGCACCGCTGGCACTCTAAATCAAGGTAATCAAAATAATCATGTTCTTTTAATCCATCCACTGGTCCCAACCCTGTGTACTACATATATATTTTTTTCCTAAGGTTTGGCTCTGACATCACTGAAATACTTCAGCAAAATATCAGGACTAATGTCAGGAATAAACCAGCATTGTTAGCTCCTCCTTTCATCCAAAGCCAAACACCTGCAGCTCTCCACAGGCCTCAAAGAAGACCTCGCTGCCTAGAAATGCCCAAACAGGACTCCTTCTCCAATGCTGTGCTGCTGCAAGAAGCGGATTCATTAAGGGGAAAAGCTCAAGTGACAGATTCCAGGAGAATTGCAAAGAGGAAAAAGTAAAACCCACAACAGAAAACAAAGAGGAGGGCCAGATCCTCAGCTGATGTCAATTAGGAGAGCTCCGTCAACGTCAAAAGCTATCCTGATTTACTCCAGCTGAAGGTTTGGCCCAGGATCTTCCATCTGAGGCTCCCAGTGGCTATGCAAGGATGCGGTGTCAGCTCTGCTTTTTCTCATGAAGACCTAAAAAAGGGCTCTTAGGTTCATTTTCTCCATGTCCACTGAGCTCTGCTGGTCTGCACCAAGGTCTGCTCAGCAGAAAGCAACGCRCTGGCTCTCCCTCTGCCAGCCCACCCAGGCTGCTGTATGTTGCCTCCATGGGTGGGGATGGGGATGGTGCAATGGAGTTGCCTCTTGAGAGACTGGGAGGCTGATAAGGAGTATGGGAACTCCACCAGGAAGGAGGATAATATCAGATATCTGAGACTTTGATGAGGCCAAAGCTCTCCATCTGCTGTTTGCTGTCTGAGTAGCTTTCTCCTATAACTTCCATGGCTTTGCACCAGCTAAGCCTACTGGAAAGCAGAAATTTTCAGCTTAGGTACAATACTTAATACCATGCTCATGCACTATGTTGTTTAAAGGACTAARGTGGTATCTCTGCATGGTGTCAGACTGGATTATATGAGGAGACTAGCTGGAACATAGTGCAAGACTCTGCACCATACTCCACTGCTCAGTCTAAATGTTTGTTAGCTTTGGAGCTTCTTCTGTAGAAAAAAAAAAMCAAACTGCTGACCTCCATATGACCACTACAGGTGGTTGCCACTGCTAAGAATGGAGGCTTTGGTGCCTAAGTCTTGATATCCAGGAAATTATATATATAGATGCATCTAAAAATACATGCAGCTTTTTAAAATTTTGTGCCTCCTCTTCCTGCATATGTGTACCTTGAGAATAAGAGGTCTGGGAATCAGCATGAACMGTTAAATTTTACACCCAGTCTCTGTCTGCTAATATCAGGGAGACTACATCAATTCCTCGTTTGAAATATTGGCTTTGGGAAATCACTAAACGTTCCTGGGAAGTAACCAACTTGAAGTTTCAAGGAATCTCACTGAGAGGTTATGACTAACACAAAAAACCAAAGGCCAAAACTGGCTTTCCAGCTGACTATTTATTTTCTCAGAGAAGTCCCTTATTAATTTTTATGGTGCACAAATACCAGAAAACCAGACATCATTAATTAGTGACTGGTTTTGGTCTTCATACTCAACTCAGTTCAATCGAAGCCAAACAGGGATTTTTTTATAATTTTTTTTTTAAGATTTAAAGAAAAGTACATATGTGAATAGATTGATTTTGTTGTTTCTTTAATTTTCCTGGGCAAGTCTGGTCCCAATTTAAATTAGTGCAATTTTTTTTATTCCAATCTCTGGGACCCTCTCTCACGAGATGTTATTCTTCACATCTGCCTATGTATTCCGTTGGTAGCTGACACATGACATAGTGCTTCGTGGATAGATACAGGATCTTTAAGAGTGAAGTCCATTTGTCCTAGATTTTGACCCAACATCTCTTGTCTCAACAGATGCTCTTCCACTGACTTCAATGGGCATCTTTAGGGTGGCAGGCGAGAGCCTTTTTGTGAAGTGCCTTGCTGAGATAGACACAGTGCTGGATGTGCAGTCCCTCTCAGCCAGCTCTRCTACTCCAAAAGCAGGAGAAGAAAGGCAGGAGGCAACGGATCCACAGCAGATCCCTGCCCTATGCCTGCACAGAGGGCTCCAGCAGCAGTAAGCATTTTGGCTGCCAGAGTGGCATCAACAACACGTTCCTCCTCTGATATAGGGGTCCTTGGACTTGACTTTCATCCCTCATGCCTCACAGGGGCTGTTAGCCAGAGGACAGATTTGGATGGTCCCCTCTCTTGTGAACCAGGTTTATCATGGGAGATAGAGATTCTCTTGATGCTGATCACCTGGTGTTTGGAGAAGGCATGTCTGACAGACGTGACTGTCAGGGACTAGTCTGCAGTTTATCTCTTTGCTGTCAGTTGCTGAGAGGTTTCTTCCTCATGTGGAGTTTGTTTTAAGGTTTGTATGGTAGGCCCATCCTTTAAAAAAAGCAGATAAACGCACCAAGAATCTGGTCTATGAAATTCTTGAACCTGAGAGGATTTGAGTGTAATGAGTTATTGGCCATTGGGACCGGTAAAGGATGATATTTCTCTGAGTATTACATCTGCCAGTAAATCACACAGAAGTCTAACTTTTAATTTCTTTGTATGTTGAAAGCATGCCTTAGGTATTGTGTTAACCCTTTTGTTGTCAGGCTGTATTTCAGCACTGTCTGTGGAGCTGGATGCTAGCTAGTTGGAGAGCACAGCAACAGTAGAAAGCGAGGGCTTCCAGAGGTCCACAAGAGGTGTAGAAAGGGCATTCAGTGACAGCTCAGCACTTAACTCGCTTAGGTCCCAAGAAAAAAAGTCAAGCCTAAATATCTAAGCCCAGTTTGGTTTGAAAGCCTCGGAACTGGACCTACTGGCAGGATCACACAATGGTGGTATGGCTGTACAATACACCCTCAGCCCAGTGCAACAATACGCTCCTGTGGAGACAGGGTCTTGGGTTTGTGTCTAGGTCTTATTGCAGATCCAACATTTCTGTTCCAATTCCCACGAAGTCAGGAAAAGAAATCCACTTTACAAGGTGTTTTTCTGTATCCTTTACTGTCAAATTTGATGATAGTTTAGATTGGTTACACCTAATGCTGGCTTTAGGTGTGAAATTCATGAAAATCTCTCCATTCATCTGGAACAGATTTGCTTCATTTATGGAGAGGGTATTGATGGTATGTGACTAGTTCCAGCTGAGAGAAGAGCCCGTTACATTAGTCACTGTGCATAATGACTGACAATAGCCAATTTACAAATTTACCTCCCAAATAATGAATTCCTCCGTTGTTTTGATAATATGAATGACCTCCCTGGTAGAGCCTCTCTACCTCTATGTGTACGGTTACCTTGAAGAGATGAGTAAGGCTAGGGCTGAAAGTTGCAAAGACTTCTTCACTCCCAAAAGAAGGAGGTAGAGTGGCACATTTTCCTCTTCACTGTGCTGTGGTTTCTTTCATCTCCAGTTCTCAGCGTCCCACCTCATTCTCACTCTCAGTTGTTTTGCAGTAAAGTCATCAACCAATGTTGATCAATCCATTGAGGTAGGTTTGTTTGTTTGTTTCTTTTTTCACCACTCTGCGCTTAATGAAATAGTTATTAAATAAGGGAGGCAATTCCAGAAGCCAATGTAAATCAGAGCACAGAAACGCAGTGGACTGAAAGCATTTTGCCTACAGGCACTGCCAACTCTTTTGAATGAGAAGACAAAGTGAAAATTGGAGATCTGTGTGTTTAGACCACAGAGCTGGGAAAATGGAGTTGACTGAATGTATGTTGGTGAGAAATGGTGTGAAAATTACATGTCTTCCAGACTCAGGCACAGCTGTAGAGCACCCAAGGGTATGCACTGCGCTGGGCTTCTGCTATTCTTGGCTCTCTTAGTACCTCTTAAGTGGCAGATGACATCTTGAGAGTCTCCATACGTGACATGATCCGTGTGCTCTGTAAAAACTCCATGCAGGATTAAAGTGCTGTTTGCTTAGGAGAAAATCTTGAGGTCTTGGAGAGGCTGAAACTCAGTGTCATTCAGGGGAATTCACTCACAGAAGTTGCCCAAGTGGAGCACTGCAGGAATTTCAGAGCCTTGGGAATGGCTTGTGCGTGTTCAGCTTGACCTTATGTACATAGTACGTGTGATATTATACACAGCAGATGAGCAGATTGCGCAAAGAATGCTGTAGGCATTTTTAGTGGGTTGGTTATTACAGGGGGATAAGAGGGGTAAATGGTCTCTCTGGGACCAGCGTGCCTTGCTTTTCTGTTATACGCCAGTGATGAATAGTACGTGTGTGGGCATGGAGATCTCTTAAGGAGGCTGGTTTATAGCCCTGCGACTTTACCAGTAATACTGCACTCTTTTTTTCGATGTTTGCCTGAAATCTGTTGACATCACAGTTTAAATGAAGACTGGCTTGTGGCTTAGGAGATCTAGGTGCAAGTCCCGAGAGGGTTTCTGGACAAGCCACTTTAACCTCTCCATGCCTTGGCTTTCTTCTCAGAAGTGAAATGTTTTCGTTTTAAACAAAACATCCCCCCCCTCCCAAAATGGTTTTTCCCTCTAGATTTTATATTTTAGATGGAAAATTTCTAAAAGTTGAGGTTTTTGTTGGTTGTTTTTTTTTTTTTTTTTTTTTTTTCTGGTTCCAGTTCCTGTTGGAAAACATTTTTTTGTGGAAAACACAACTTTTCCCATAAAGTGTTCTGAACTCTACCAAAGGAAAGCACAGTATAAGGTCTATTATTCTTGTGGTGTGTTTGGGGTCAGGATGCATTCATTGGTCACGTAGCCTTACCCAGTGTGCTCTCCTGGAACGGGAGTGCTGATGGGAGAGAAACCCCAAGGACATGGTTTGGGGTTTTTTGGGTCTATTTGTTTTTTAAACATTTCTAACCTCTTCTTAAATGCAGGCTTCTGCTCCCTTTTTTCAACTGTTTCCAAAGGGAGGAATCCCAAATCCGTTCCTCTATGTGGAAGTACCACACACAGCTCTTATTACTCTCCTTTACCTCTCCCCCTCCCCACTCTTCATCCTCTCCCCCGGATCCCTCCCAAACACTTGGGTTTGGCTCATTCCTGAAGCCAGTTTGGTTTTCCTTCAAGAAGCCTTTCYGCAGCTCTTGTTGCAAACCACACATTAGCAAGGCAATGAGCTTCCCCAACCCCTTTGCTCCTTGCTGGCTATTGTGAATCCAGGAAAAAAATAATAATCTGTCCTCAAGAATAACAAGCATACTTTCCCTGTCTGCAGACCTAGATGAAAAAGTAGGATCTTCAGATCCTGAACCAGGAGTTCATCAGGTCAACATCCCTGAAGTCCGTAGCATGATGGTGATTTGCAAGRAGGGGTGCAACTGAGTGCCACAATGCTGAACTCTTTTACCTACCCTTTGGTGGATTCGCTGTCTGCTTTGGAGCAGAACCCGCGACCTGGATGGGAACATTTAGTTTAAAAGGGAACCTGGAGTCTAATTGTCCTTTGGTTTTGGCTATGCTGTAAGCAAAGCCCTGGTGTGTGTCTTGCAGAAAGCAAGCAAACCCAAAGCTAGTCAGGGCTGATTTGCTTTGGTTTATTTTGTTTAATTCGCATGAACGTAAACCAGGAGAAAAATGGTTTAAAAGTGGGGTGTCTGCRCAGAGAAGCAAGAATGTTATCAAGGAATGTGAATAGAGAATAATTTTACAGCAGCTGGTGGTGATCGTTCAGCATGTGTTTGTACCCAGCTCTCGGATCTCAAGCCAGGACCTCTGTTTCCTTACTTGTCATCAGACCTGATGGGGAGTTGGGACTCTAAGCAAGATGCCAGGAGCTTTCTTGAGACTGCAGTAATGAGATCTAATTATTAGTTAGATGTCTGGGTTWATAGATGAGTATGTATCAGTGCATTCATCTGCAGAGAGGCAGACTGGAAGGCACGCGAAATGTGTGGGATCTGACTTTGGCTTTGAAGAGAATTCTGTAATTTAAWAAACGCTGTAAACTTTACCAAGGAGCTAATCCCCTTCCTTACCCTCTCCCTTTCAGATTGCTCGAATAACACGAATCATTCCACCCTGTACATGTGAGAGAAGGAAATTTTCATCTTAAAGCATTCATTTTCTTTTTTTTTTTTTTCTGGAACAAAACATTACCAAAATCAATTTATTCCCACGTGATATTTCCATCTTTTTTCCTGAAAAAGAATATTCCAGAGTAAAACCTCCCAGAGGCTCAACAGCTATCTAGATCCTAAAAAATTTTTGACACTGTTCCTTGATTTGTCACTGCTGCTGGTTAAAAAGCACTGATGAAACCAACCAAACCACTGCCAGACACACTGCACCACTGGAAAAGAAAAGACTATGCTGAAGACATCACTGACTCAAGCTCAAGTTCTCTTTTGGTACACACCAAAACCTTGAGATGTTCTTCAGGTCACAGATATCAGTGTTGACTTTCAAATGCAGGTACTTTCAGGTGCTGACTCTCCTTTCTTCTCTCTTTTTCCTTTTGTAGCTGACGTTTTATTGTTTACTCAGGGTTGCCTGTTTCTCCTTCCTCTGCCAAAATCCCTCTTCTTCCCACTTCATTGTGTGCGTGCAGAGCAGTACCTTGAAGTAAGGCTTATATTGCCTAATGGCATTATGGCTCAGATATGTATGGTCTCCTGAAATCAGACTCTAACATCCATACAATGTACAAAGAGTGAAATATTTCAACAGGAAGATTATAGAGACAGAGCTGGCTTGTCCTAGACACTGTCACCCTTTGAGATGGACCGGTGGGTTGAGCCTGCTGGCAAAGTAACATGGTCGGAGGGAGAGCTTTACCTATTTTACAGCATTATCAGTCATCCCATAGGGAAAAATAATTTTGGTCACCCCACACTTCGTCCAGAGGGAAGGGCTGTTGAGAGCCATTGTGAAGCCCCGTTGCTCTCTCCATGCYGTGGGACTTTCCCACCCCACCACACAACTATATGGCTGCCCACCTCATTTCCAGCTCCTCCCTGGCTCTGGTAGGGACAGCTATTGCCCTGACCCCACCACCTGGGTGATAAATGCTTGRTAACAGGCATGAGCAGATAACTTTTGGGAGGGCATGGGTAGTGTTGTGAAGCCAAGGAGAGGAGATGAGATTATCATTTCAATAAATCACTCCAGATCCCCCCTGCTCTTCGGAAATTTCTGTACATCCCCAGAAAASTCCATCCAAATCTATTTTGGTTCCTTTTCTGTCTTGTCTCTTTACCTCCCTTGCAATGACCTCTGTTTCCTTTGGAGTGAATGCATTTTGCACAATAAGTGATATTTTCTCTTCTACCCATTCTTTCCTCGTTTTTCAGCCTGTCCTGGAATGTAGGATTAGACGTTGTAATGTGGCTTTAGGAGCTGTAAAGGTTAATATCCTGCCTTCCAAAGTCACTCTTAGGCTCACAGGCTTTGCTAATGAAAGAACCCCATACCCCTCCTCTCCTCCCCCCCAGAAAAGGATTTAGGAAACAGGGTCTTGTCTTGTCAAGGGTGAGAAAGGGGGAGGGAAATAATAATGATAAATAAATTAAATAAAGACCAAGCCCTATCCTGCCATACATAGGAGTCAGGAGCCCTTTTGCATTTGAGACACCCAGGAATTACTAGCTAATCCATTTGGCAAATGCAAGATGGTGCATAGATCAATTCTTCCCAGCCCAGTTTTTTTGTGTGGGGAATGTTTGCTGACTGAATTAAGGGACAAGCAAAGAAAATACCCTCCTTGTTTCCCTCAAGGCAGCAGAGTAGCTGGACAAAGCCGCTGGCTCCTTGGGCTGTAGCTTTGGGATGTGGAGGCTGCTGAGCCTCTGGAYGTCTGGGAAGGCTGGAGGAGTAGCGGTGCCTTTGGGGAAAATTCCTGTCTGCACCTTGGCCCTGCATTGGCCCCCTCCCTGTTAGGGGAAAGTAATCCTCTGCCATTTCATCTGTCATTGGCCACAGTTCAAGGCAGGCTTAAGCAGAAGGTGGGGGGGGAGGAAGGAGATCGTGTTGTAAAAGAGAAGGGTGGGAAAGCCTGAGGTGCCACGCTGTTGAAGCCACCCTGCACGGTAACTCAGGGACTTGATTCTGGAGGACTCTGGACTGGCAAGGATAGGTCTTGGCATGGGGAGGTGACTCGAAGCTGGTGAGATTTGTTTTCTTGTTCCCTGGGAGTCCTGGGAAGGCTAAGGTTCTCCAGAGCACCTAGGAGGGATGTGTGGTCTCACGCTTCCCTGCTGCTGATGCAGCTTATTGCACTTAAGGGCGGGATGGACGATTCCTTAGCCCTGCTGTGCTCGTTCATCCTCACCTCTGGAAAGCAGCCCTCTCTTAGGGCTGAGGACTACAGCTGCGTGTGCCCTTTGGAAAGAAGCAAGCTTCATACCTCTGTCTGAGCCACAGGTTAAAATGAAGCAGGTTGAATTTGGAGTTAGCATGCTGGTCTGAATCATAGGAAATGATATTCATCTTTTTCTTTAAAGTCCATAGCTGTCAAATAGATGCTTTCAGTGTGTTTTTGTGTTCTACCTGTAAAATCGAGAAATTATATATTTCTTTGTCTAAGGAGCTGGTCAGCTGAACCTTGCAGGAAGCCAAAAAGCTGCACAGGCCAGAAGGTAAGAAGGACAGCTGGCTATGGAATAAAAATTCTGCTTCATGATAAATCTCAGAAATCGGTCACTGACTCCGGTTTTCTCATCCAATCCGTTTTCCCAAGCACCAACCTACAGCTAACCTACTGAGAAACTTTTTCAGGCTCTGATGGGAAATTTTGCCCTGAACCTGGCAGACTCTTAGGCAGTATCTGCCTGGAAACCAAAGAGGTTTTTTGCAGTGCAATGACATTTTCCYATTAAAAACAAAGAATCAAACAGCCCTTTGAAACCAAGAGGTGCCCCACCAGCAAATTCCCAAACAGCCCTATCTGAGTAGCAAACAGGAGAAAACATTTACATGTTGTCTACCTGTCTTGTTAATTGCCACTGAGTTTGAGCAGGATTGACATGGGCTACTGGGAAGTTTTGATTCTGCCAGGTCAGTAATTTTTAAAGGCGAAAATCTCCAATAAATGGTAATATCACCAAAGCTTAATAATATCTCAGTCTGCTCTGGTTGTTTCATGAGTAATTTCATAAAATAAGAACAGTCCTTCCTCCTGCTCTGGACTAGATAGACCTCCTGCCTGTTTGGTTATTTGAATTCCTATAATGTTCTCAGAAAGATGTGTCTAAGTGATCCACATCTACCTGAATATGTCCAGTAAAGTGTGAGAATGAGTAATTGTAGGTGTTTGGAAAAAGCTTAAACTGATATTTCAGGCTTTTTGCTTGTTTCCTTTCTTGGTTACAATATTTTAACATGGAGGATATTTCTTGAGATAATAAGTAACCTCAGCACTGATTTCTAGAGCTGTGTAAGTGACAGATAAATCAGTAGATAGATAAATCAGTGCACTTAAAAGTGCCTGAGATGTTAGCACCATGTCCCACAGACTCCCATCTATTACTGCCCTGGGTTTTTGCGGAATATTTACATACATTTCTCCATGAGAAACAGTCCASAGTCACACTTAGTTACACGAGTCTTGTCCCAGCAGGCACCAGGACAGTTAGTTTTGCACTAAAGCTGGATTGAGTTGGAATATTTCAGAGGTTTTTTTTCATTCTCAGATTTCCACAATCCTCATCAGGAATCTGCTGGAGGCTCCACTCTGTGTTTTAAAAATAACTTAGCACCCAGCTCAGCAGCTTCAGTAAGCTGCAGTGATCTGGTGGGAGTGACAGCATTTCTCCTACCCAGCCATGGGAACTGTCATAAAAAGTAGGGAGAGTTTGAAATGAAAATCCAGGATTGATGGTGCTCACGAGGGCCATATACCTAGAATTACTCCAGTGTTCATAAACTTAGGACATTCCACTCAGCAGCTCAGAGGAAAGGTGTCCCTTTGACACCTTGGCTGTCCTCCAGCTTAAACTCCAGAAAGACCTCACACAGGGCCACAGAGAAGCCAAATGAACATGAAATAACCTGAGCCTGAGGCCATGGCATGTCAAGACCCGAAGGAATGACGGAATGGTTATTAGTCTGGGAGAATTACTCGTTTCCATGAATGTTGTGTACAGTGTACATTTGCGAGTTTGATGCTATTCGTAATGTGAGATTATAGTCCTGTATTGATGTCTTGGAGACCTTAAACCCTCTGATTAGCCACAGGACTAATAGACCTTAGCAACAGCAAGGGAGCTCTCCTCCATCCTCCCCCACTGTGGCTGGTTCAGTCCTGCTGCAGGGGGACCTGAACTGCAGGCAAAAAAAMCATGTTGTTTTTCTTAGTTTGTTCTACCATTGCCTGTCTACTCGGATTCCCTGGCAAGGGCACTAGGCAAGTCCTGTCAGGGTTACTAATTGGGCTACTAGTAACTAAAAGGTTACTACTTATCTACAGAGAACAGAAGTTTCCCTCATATACTTCATCTATCTAGGTCCTGGATTTGACGTAAGACCTGATGTGGGTTATTGACGGGTTTTCTCCTTGGGAATTTACTAGCTCATTTGGCAGGGGCTACTGAAGACACGTATAAAAAGTTTCAGTTGTGATGGACCAAGGTGAGTCCCGTAAAAGGAAGAAGACAGAARACACCACGTTTTGTCTTTGCAGCAAATTTTGCAGTGTTTTTTTTCTGAACATGGTTCATGCATTTTTAGGGGACATTTGTGAATATGGAATCGATTCCCATAAAACTGCAGCATATAGGAATTGTATAGGAGCATAAAGAAGACGAGAGGGTATATTGAATGTGTTAGGGAGTTACCAGCACTGGGAGACCTTTGTGCAGCACGTCCTGGTGATGATGGATACGCTTTGTCTGGGATGATTTTAGGCATGGAATGTCTGTATTTGAAGAGAAAGGGTATGGAAAGATCCTGAATGGAGATGGAAAGGAGGATCAAAGTGAAATGTCCAAAAATGTGAGCAGAAATGGCTCATCAGACACAGCTTCCATCAAGGGCCTCTTCTGCTTCTACGTTCTCCAGATCAGCTCCAAACTGCGTATATCTTTGCTATTACTGCAGTTCCAAAATGCAGCTGAGTACATCAGTGCACAGAGCACAAAGCAATCAAATGAAGTAATTTACGGCGTTCTCTCATCACTTTACGTGGAACTTGCCACAGGCTTAGCGGTGTCATTGTGGATAATGGAAAGAGTGAGGTGCAACCTTTGCTTTCATATGGATTGGTCCCATGCTTCTCATAAAACATGGAATTTAAGAACTGACTCTCAAGAACCGGCTCTAAGTCTAGTCTTAGCCTTTCTTTTGGATTTGTCGTTTTGCTCCATTGTTATATTTTTGTTCCAGCCCACTACACAACCAGGAAGGATCACCTTTGGGTTTTTTTGCACAGCTCCAGAGGACTGGACCTTGGATAAATTGGCTTGATCACACACGTAGTGTCAGTGAGCTAGGGAGCCAACTGGGGATTCGACGGGTGGATCTGGCCACCAGGCCACCTCTAAACTGTTGCATTTGCCTTGGAGAGATAGCTGTGAAGGCAATGCATGGAGTCTAGCAGCTAAATACGTCCTGTCATTTTTCTGAATTATAATTGACCAGAAAGTAAAGGTCARCATTTGTCGTTAACCCATCTGTGGAGCTTCTGAGAAAGGGTCCCAATATTGACATCCAACCCCTACCACCTAAGAAGTTGGATCCACTTGTCTTRTGGAAAATGTAATGTAAAATACCCCTCTCCTATTTCTTCTAGATGGCTASTTTGAGAGTAGTCTATTTTGGCTGCAGTGGTCAAAGGCTCTAGTGTGCTAGCAGTGACTGACGTGAAATGAATTTGTGGTCTCAGCCCATTTCTCAGTCCACTCAGGGGCTGCGTCATCCTTAACAGCTGGCACTAAATGTCAGGGTGTTCAGCAGCGAAGCCAAACCCTGCTTTGTGTACAAGGTTAATTAACGGTCTTTGCAAAGGAAGATGCAGTGGTTGGGAAGTGGGAAGAGGTACAATGCTCTGACTCTGATTAAGTGTGGGTTTGTGGATAAAGCCATCTCCATTTCTGAACCTCTAGGAAAACCAAAGCAAACCAAATAAAACAAAGCAAAAAGAAGCCACAGGGAAAGTCACTGCYTTAAAAATGAAAATAATATCTGTAAAAGAAATTTGTAGAATGCAGAATTTACCATCAGAGTCTGAAAATGCTTCCCAAGATAAGGCAGTGACTAACCCAGAACCAGCAGAAACTGAGTTTCTGCTTGTCTGYCAGTCCACAGCTCAACCTATGTGGTACCTCCATGGATGCCCATGGACACTCAGTACTTCAAGTCTTAGGTGAAGCTCAGTGAAGTTCAGTGAAGTCAGTGAGCAGTTCTCCRGATATGTCAAAGGCCATGGAGGTAGAAAGCCATCTATGGCCTAGGCTMCCCGGGCAAGAAGAGCTCCTTTGGTGTGTGCTCCATAAGGCTCTAAGGGGACTTGAGAGCCAACACAAAGAGTGGAAAAAGATGTTTATTGTCTTGTGGTGTCTTTTTTATACCTATATCAATGCCTAAGTACCTTTCCTTTCCCCTTCTCCCATCATCACTTACAGATCAATCCAGACATGTGACAGTTTTGTCACAACTTTGATCATTAAACTGGAGCAAGAGGGGCCAACATCTGCTTTTGAAAAAAATGCTCCAAAATGTTCATGTCTCCTAGGAGCTGAAGGCTCCTGTGCAAGTGTAAGAGTCAAGGGCTGAATTAAACACTGGTACTGGGGASGATGGAGTGGGGAGCTACCCACCTGGAAGTCATGCTGAGAGATGGCCAGCAGCTCCTYATTCCTTCCTTCACTCTTCCACTGACTTTCCACCCTAAGGATGGAGTGGCTGTAGAGGTGGAACGTAGCTGTTCAAGCCCAGTTTTGGTTCTCAGCCCAGCCAGGAGTCAGTCTTTTGTCATCACAAGATTTGCCCTAGATTTACTCCCARGATAGTTGAGATCTAGATTTTAGCCCCTGGTTCTTTGGGCGGGTGATGTAGTTAACAGCTGATATGCTCAGGCCGCTCCCAGATTGTGGTTGATTATTAGGGCAACCACAAGACTTACATGACCTGTCTGTACTGCATGCATCTTGGAGGGCTTTGTACTCCTCAGCCTACTGTCTTGTAAAGGCAGAGGTTGGGAACATCTTTTCTTTGGCCCAGATTTTCCAAGGGCCTGTTCCAATGGTGAAATTAGAAGTAGTAAACGTTAGTAATATTCCTGCTCATCTTATCATTTGRTTTATAATGAAGCTGAAGGATTTAGTGCACTGGAGAGATTTTTAGCTTCTCAAACTGGCACCACACCCTTCTGATAAGTCAGTTGTCTTGCCTCAGTTTCTCCAACATGAAAAAAAAAGGCATGCGCTGTCATCCGTGTTTTATATTATTGTCCGTGGCTTTAAAGGCCTTTGCTTTATTGTCCTTAGCAGCTTGCATGGTGTTTCAGAGGGCACGAAGGGCTGTAACACCTCAGCAGTACATCAGCTTTCCGCACTTCATGGTGACAAATGTATCTAGCAAGTTGAGCAAGAACACTAAAATCAGCAATTTAACTGACTCCTGTCCCATTATTTCAGATTTCAGGAATTATTTGTCTGCTGTTTAGCACTTYTACAATAAGCCTGGTCCACTACTGGGTGCCAAAGGCTTCCAGCCAGTGATTTCCAGTGGAAGGGAAGGAGACAGTTTGACTAGGAAGACCAAAATCAAACCCGGGACTCAGTCCAAAATAGAATCATATCTATTTTGAGAATTTGATTTCTAGTTTTAATTCAGGAAAGCTTTGGACTGTCAAACAGCCCTGTGGCTTTGTAGCAAGTACAGGAGGCTCTTGATTCACTGGTTGGAGACCTGACCCCCTCCTCTGTGGCGTGGTGGTGGTGTGGGGACTCTTTCAGAGAGATGTCATCTGCAGGTCCCGGGGGAGCTGGCTTTATGGGCTGGCTCTGACCACCAGCGGTTGACTGGGGGGAGAAGGGTTTCTGGGATGGTGTTGGGAGGGGGAGGTTGACAAGCCTGTTGTGACTTGCATGGGGAGAGGAAAGTGATTTGTCAGAGCTTTAGTAGAAGGGATAGTTGATAGGGATCCTTTGTGCGGTTAAATACCAGCCGGGCTTTGCCTCAAAGGGGGAGGTATTCCACTTGGGAGGGAACCCAACAGCATTAGTAATGTCGTGTGACAGTATGCACAAATCATCTGCGTGTAGTGTGAACGGTCCTGCAACCCTTGACAGCAAGTTGCTGCTGTATTTGGAAACGCTCTTACTCATGCCTCTGGGATGCAAATGATACAACTCCTGGCTCCCCCATCACCCCCTATCCCGACGCTTCACAGGGCCAGAGGCCGGGGCCGTGCTGTGCCGCTGCCACGTGGGGACAGCCGAGGTGACGAGCGGCACACGGGACGGCTGAGGGCACGACGCGAGGGCGATAGCGCGGAAGCGGTGCCGATGGAGGGAGGCTGCAGCCCCGCGGCCGGGCTGCTGTGCCTGTGCCAGCTGGGGGGGGGGGGGTATAGGGCAGCCAGCTGTTGCTCTGCTCGGGAAAGCACCTTCCTTTCCCTCCAGATGTTCCCGCTCACCGGCACGGACAAACCCAGCCCTTAGCCTCCAAATGGATCAATATACCCCGACTCCGATACTCAGTTCCCAAGGCCCCTTTGCCAGGGTGGCAATTGGGAAATTAGCTGGGTGGATGTTTTGTTTAATAATTAAGATATATATGTATAATAATATGTTCAGATCTCAAATAATGAGCTCAGATTTTTTCCCCCTTATTCCTGCTTTCCAGGGAATGCTGGCAGGTTTGGCTCTATGCATCATACCACAAAAATCTCACTCCTCCAGAAGAGGGCTAATACACGAAGGAGCTTTCTACCAGGCTGATGTATCACACATGCTTTATATATCAGCTTGGATTTCTTTAGTCCAGACAAAAGGATCAAAGACTTAGGGAGGGGCAGGGGTTTTGGGGAGCTTTAATTCTTGCAGACGTGGAGACCAGGGCAGCGTATCATGGCTAGAGCGGCTCAGATGTAGCCAAATGTAAGAAATGGTATTTATGAGCTGTGCTTAGAAATTGCCTCTGAAGCTTGTAGAGCAGCTGGTGTCACTTTCAGCTGACATTTGTACGACTGAAACACACACACACAGGCAGGAGCAGGAAATACAAATTATGGACAAAGAGTCGGTGGATGCAGGACAAGGARATACATGTTGTGTGGTCCAGGTTGCCTTTTTATAGATTTATGTCATACTATCTACATGAAGCTAAGGCAGATATTAATCCCAAGACTGAAATGCTGCTAGGGATGGAGTAAATATAAATGTCTTTGGCTAAATTATTCCACMAAAGGATACTACTATAGGCTCTGCCAGAGGTGTCCGCCTTTCAACAGGTGAACATCTGAGATCCTGCCGTTCTTCTCCAGCTCTGAGGGTGTCTTACAGTCATGCTCTCGACTTGGAGAAGTTACCTCTGAAGGATCATCAGTGTATATATTTAACAGCAATAGAAAGATGGATGTCTGGAGGAGTTACCCAATAGTAGTAATTTAAAATTTATTGCAAGTCCCAAATATTTGAGGTTTTTTTCCAAACATGATTTACAAGTTTTTCTGTGCTTATTAAATGCTTGTTAAGAAACTGCACGGTGCTTTGTCTTTGAATTTTGACTAGGCATCATTAACACCCACTCAGTGGTGTTTCACAAACCAAGCCCTGGATTTTAAGCCAGTTTAATATATTCAGGAGAGTCTAGGAAAGAACAGACCTGCTGTCAGCTAAGCTGGTGGCAAATGGGGACTATCCTATTGACACACACGTCCATCTCCCATAGCTGTCCTCCAGTGAGGAAATTCTTCTGCCTGGCCTCTCAGAAAACCAAAGAAACATCTTTTTATGGTGAGGTATGGTGTGAGGATGAAAGACTCGGCAATGTACAGGGTTGCCCCCAAGCTAGCAATGATGTGACAATGTCAACAGGGTTTGGAACAAGACACTTTATTTCCTTTCAATCTGGTTGATTGGTAGCATCCCTCCTACCCACAAAGTGGCTGGTAGGTTTTTGGACTGGAGTCAATACCTTTGCATACCTTTGCATAGCAAAGGACTGTATTACATGGATGCACTAGCTCACTCCTGTGTTAGCTCAGGTCCCTCTGGATTGTTCTTTCGTGGCTGGCATAGGTACCTCCACCTCCAAAACTGCCACCGAAATCAATCATGATGGATGCTCCAAAAGTGGAAAGCCTGAGCTAAGTCACGGCCAGCCTTCAGTGGGGACCTGTCCTGCCATACGTTGAACGGTACTGAAGGACAAACTGCAGAAGGTCACAAGGATGCTATGGGGCATGTATATTGGCCTTTGGTCTCAGGATCTATTCATTCCCTGGCCCTAAGAGCAGCAGTCTCTTTCCATGCCAAATGGCCACTTTCCCCCTTCCAGGGTCACCCTTGATCTAGACAGGATAAGAGGGGACAGCACACATCTGGAAAAATTCTGGAGATCTCTTGACCTTTGGGCTCTTGACCTTTGGGCTGTAGGAACGGCTGCTGGCTTCTGCTGCAGAACTGCCTCCTCCTCCCCCAACCCCTCACACAACAGAGAGATATATATATATATATAGCTTTCATGTGTGCCAGCTTTTACRGGGGACATGAGACTCGCTGGAGCCCAAATGAGACATGCCAAGTCCAAGAAGACAAAGTCAGRCTTGTGTTAGTGGTGTGGAAAGAGGGGCGGGAGGTCCTGCTCCACCTCATCCCCGTCAGCCCAACATARGTTTTACTGTTCCTTGATGATATATTTTCACTGCAGCAATAGCTGGAGAGCGCGGCGCACATTTTTGTTCGCTCTGCCACTGCCTGGGTTGGCAGGAGATGTTGCTAAGCAGTCATTGTGAGTGTTTGYATACACTCGGCACCAGGTTACCATGAAGATTTGGGAAAGACCCATCCTGGAGGTGACGTTCTCACCACCACCAGGTGACTCCCTGAGCTGTTTTCCACGGGTGCAGGGAAATTGTCCGTCTCTGCAAATATTGATCTGATTTTTTTTAAACAGTGCCAAAACTTTTGCGGTTCTTATCGCCTGCTGTCTAGTGGAAAGTTGATATGATGTCAGCAGGGATATGATGTCAACAGGGATAGTGGCAGCCCTGCTTGGAGTAAAAGGGGGAAGGAGCTGCGCTACCAAGAGCTACAACATCATCACACAAACTCATTTACAGCATCACCCAGGGACAGGGAGTGTGCGTGGAGTAACTTTATCYCTACCATTTGTTTGGAAATTGGGAGTGGATGCAAACGTAGCACCTCTCGCGGGTGCTTTCAGGATGGGAGAAACCAAGCACCCCCAGCTCCTCCAAATCTGACTCAACCGTTGCTTTGCAGAGGTGTCTCACCAGATCATGAAAATCATAATACCAYTGCCTTCAGAGGCTTACTGAGGTCAGAACTAGGAGGTGGGAAGGGATTCTTAAAACAGAGGCTCCTGGACCCACGACAGGACTGAGTGTGAGAGCAGTTCAAGGGAAGTCTTAACCAGCGGGAGGCCAGAACAACAGTCCTGGTGCTGTATCCTGATCTTGCTTCAGTGGATTTACAGCTGGTTCCTTTCCTGGAATGAAAAGATTAGAATCGCTGGAGCTGCGTGTGCGTCTTCCAGCGAGGAGAACTAGGTATGCAGCAGCTGTAAAAATAAAAAGCCCTCTCAGGCCGTCGTAGTAAAAAGGTTTGGAAACTGTTGAAAGTGGGGTGGGGTGGGAAAATCCTCAAATTTCCTACTTTTTTTTTTTTTTTTTTTTTTCTGAATTTCAGCATGTCAGTTTTGAACTTCATTTGAAAGAAAAGACAGACATTTACATGAAATTGGGGGCAGGAGCCTTAAGATAAAAAAAAAAGGTTTCAAAACTTCCTTGAAATCTCAAAAAAATTCTAATTGGTTTTGTCTCGTTTTTCTTGTTACTGCCTWTCATGAGAGCACTGCTGATATTCGAGAGCCTGGCTGCAAGAAATCAAGGATACAAAACCTGACGAGAGGAATTTCAGAGCAACTTGACAAGACTAGACTGTGTGCTTAGTTATGTGGTTAGTTCAGCTTATCTTCATGCTTCAGGACTTCAGCTGAAGACCTATAGGAATCAAGAAGGGAGCACGCAGGTATATATACCTGCAGGTGAACAGAGATTTGGCTGGGACACTGAACTTGTGATTTCCACTGAAGTATCAATTACTGAAGGAAACAGAGTAGAAGGGAAGACAAGAAAAATAGTGGCCTAACAGAGTCTAGCAAAAGATTGTATTAAGAACTGGAAARGTGAAACCTCATCGTTCTTTTCTGATAAACCYTTGTGTAAAATGGATTGAACAGAAYAGCAAATGGCTGTTCTGCTATTCAATGCACGGTGCTGCAAAACTTCTTATTCGCTTCACTAGCCTAGAGATCTCATGAAAGCTGAAGTTTAACACAATGGTTGGGTGAAATTAGAGTGGGAAAACTCTCTTTTGCTCTCTCTTTGCTCTGACCTCACCTGGAGCGTAGGACCTGTTCAGAGGAGCTTTCATCGCAGAGTGATGGCATTGGTGAGAGATGGCGCTGGGAGCTATGAGACCCCTTTTTCATAGAATCATAGAATCATAGAATAGTTTGGGTTGGAAGGGACCTTTAAAGGTCATCTAGTCCAACCCCCCTGCMATRRGCAGGGACATMYTCAACTAGATCAGGTTGCTCAGAGCCCCGTCCAGCCTGACCCTGAGTGTTTCCAGGGATGGGGCATCTAGAACCTCTCTGGGAAACCTGTGCCAGTGTTTCACCACCCTCATTGTAAAAAATTTCTTCCTTATAGCTAGTCTAAATCTACCCTCTTTTAGTTTAAAACCATTATCCTTTGTCCTATCATTTTTCTTTCCCTCCACCTGGGTCTGGACAACTGGTAGGGCACTCCACCAGACTTTCCTCCTAGCCCTGAAGTGGCTGCAGATACCCTCTTCTGGCACTGTCATGGGCAGGAGAAGCAGTAACACCATCTGGGGAGATTCACAGCCCACGGTGCAGGTAGCATTAGCTCCAGGGAATGGGATGGTGCCTTGRTAGTACTGCCAAGCAATGTAGGTTCGCTCAGGATAATCACACCACTAAGTTCTTTTCATGGTGTCAGTCATTAGTAGGGGTGGTTGATTTGTCTAGTGGAAGAAGACTTCTTGTTACTGGATGTGAGTTCTCTCATCTGTCTCTGATACCAAACCCAGGCTGGAACTACAGGGAAAACAGGGTGGACTGAAAATGRCTGCTTTCCAGAGACCATTTTATTATGGAAATACACCTCCAGTCTATCAGTAAGTTAAATCTGTTAATGTCTTTACTCACTAAACTGAAATTGTTAATTGCAAACTTACTGGCTCATTTCTTCTGATTTTGGGACCCTTGGTCTTCACTTACCTTTTGTTTACCTCTAGGCATGCCCCTTAGCTTGGGTGGTCGTTGTATGTCCTTCCAGAAAGGTGCTCTTTGGTCCTGAGCCTTGCGAAGCTCCACGCAGGCAGGAGAGCATCGCAGCATGTTACACATTCGGTCCCTCTCATCTTTGTTCTGTTTGTTTTCTGGACATGGAGGCTGCTATCCTGGCTCAGACTGCAGATCCAGAACCTGTTCTGAATCTCAAGCAGTGACAAGTGCCATCTGCTACAGAAAAAAAGCACGAAAACTTCCTAATCAACAGTTATGGAAAGCTGCCCTTGGAAAGTTTCTTCCTGACTTGTGTTAGCAAGAAATCAGTTCATTCTGAGAGTTTGCATGCCCTCCCAAAACTACATATTAAAGTTCCTTATTAATCTTTTTACAAGGTCATTATTGATCAACACGTATTTTAAGTACGTAAGGGCAATACTAGCATTTGCAGAATTATTTGTTGTGCAGAATTATTTGTGTTCCCTCTTAATAACTTTTCACAGCCCCTCACAGAATTGAGCAACCCCTGAGATTAGAGGCTGTTTTGGACTTGGTCCTAAAAAACAAGCCAAGTATGATAAATAAAATAAAACATCTGGAGGTCTAGCCATCAGAATATCATCAGATATCCACTGATTTTGAGGGAATGTTATGTATGAAAGGTAATAATCYGAAGTATTGGGCTTTTCATGAAACATAACTCTCTGAAAGAATGTAGAATGAGACAAAAAATAATGTTGATCTGAGTTGATTGTCTAGAAAATTTACTATGGAAAATCATGAGGTCTGTAATGAATAGTTGGACCGCTTTAACAAGCGTCTGTGCCAATAAAATCTAAACATATATTTAAAAAACAAAGATAACAGAAGTCAATCTTGCTAAGCAGAGATGCAAGGAACAATGYGAAGGATAAACACTGCTGAAAGGGGAAAAAAGGCAAATAAGGTTCTAATTAGTGGGAGGGACTGAATAGATTACACAAAGAAGATAAAAGCAAGGAAACATAATTGGAAACACAGCAATGTAGTATCAAACAAACCAAAGTATGTTATCTAGTACAAATGGGTTTTCAGCTCTTTCCACAGGCAAGTGGTGAGTAAAAAGGTTGATGCTCTTGAGGTTAAGAGACAGGAAGCAAAGAGAAGAAAAAATATTAGTCATGACTAAAATGCCCACTTCCCAAATTAAGTAACAGGCACATGCAACCTCTCCCCCATGGTGAAAACTGTAGTTTCAGTCCCAGYCCCATAAGCGTGGACTGATGTTAAATGTTCAAGGGGTTCATCAAAGACCTGTTGTTTCTTCATGTCTTTCAGTGCTGGTGGAAACAGAAACCTAAGTTCAGCCTGACCGCTGCTATCACGTCATCTCTCTGTGGTGGCCCATGTAGAAAGAATATTTCTCTGRATTTGGCCAACCCACTGAAGATATCAACTGTAGACTTTGTAGTGTGGAAGCAGGAAGCATCAGTGGGTCCTCTCACTCCCTAGCCAGAAAATGGTGTGGTAGATGCTTCTTACAAGGTTAAAACAGTTGGAGAAAGACCTTATGTTCAATTAGCCACGGTGTCTATGAATAGGTACCTAATCAAGGGCTTTGATGCTCCTTTTGGGAGGCAACTTTAAATCCAGATTCTGAGGAAGGATGGACAACTAAAGGAGCAGGAAATCGCTCTCCTGAGTTTATAGTGCCTGTGTCTATCTTACATGCTGCAGCTGGGAGCTGGAATATGGTCATCTGTTCTCWATGTGCAAGGATCCTTACTAAAAAAATCTAGCAATCCTCAGTGCGGTGTGGAATTGCCTTCCTTGGTGTCCTTGTTGTCAGCCTTAGAATTAAATGCACAAGAGAAGTGGCCCATTTTTTCCCAAACTCTTTGTATTTAAAGACAAGGGAAGAGATTAGATCTAGGAAAACACTCTGTGGTTAATAACCTATTGGCTGCCTTTCATCACTTTCTGTCTCCACGGGTTATGATTTTCTTGAATTGATGCCCCAGCTTTGACTCTCAATACATTGAGAGYGAGCACTTGTTAGTGAGAGGTTGGTTTTAGGGGGTTCAGCAGTTCCTGCGGGTGAGCTGCTTTGGTTGGGTGCCCGAGCCACACAGCAGTGGTTTCTGTTCTTTGAAGTGACACGCACAGCTTTTGCCAGTTGCTTTGTAAAAGGAAGATCACTTTTGCAAATGGCTTTCTGCAGCATTGGCTTGGATGCCAGGCATGGCTCGGCAAATTCACCCCTCGCAGAGAACGCAAGGGTGCCTCGCTGCAACTGTGTAGATTTGGCTGCTCCTTTTCCAACCGGCAGACTACCAGGCAGTGCCAACTCCTCTRGAATTTAAAACACAGGCATATTTGTGGTCGTTTCTTCTTATTATTTTGTAGGGTTTTGCTCAGCAGTACTTGGAACGTGTTGGCCTCATAGATTTCTGGCAGAAGACTGTAGCGCTGCGATCCCTTCTATGAACAAAGTGTGTGCGTGTGTGTGTGTCTGTCTGTCTATCTATCTGTCTGTCAATCTATTCTATCTCTACTCTAAGCGAGCTCAGTTATGCCGGGGGTGGGAAATCTGCCTCTCCTTCCTAGCGATCAGCATGCAAAGACCCATCCCCTCTCTCAGAAGCAGCTGCCCTGGYTTTCCAGATTTTGCTGTTTATTTTAGTAAACTAGACCACAGGACCATCTTTGCTGTGAGTCCCCTTCAACCTGCTGCCATAGACAGCTTATTTTGCTTCTGGATAGAAGCTGCCTTGCATTTTTGATCTTTTAAAAAAGAAAAYATATTAAAAAATTTGAACTTGGCCTTTTCCTGTGCTGTGCTATTCTTAGCAAAAGTGTCATGAATGCTTTTCCCTCCTTCCCCCYCTCTTCCTTTTTTTTTCTAAATCTTGATGAGTGAACAGATATAAAAAGAGGACAGTTCTAACCTTCCCTAGTAACTGGTATTTTTAAGGGTCAGTGCGTAATTAAAACTTGCCAGCACTGTTCACAACACCTTTGGTGTTGTAAAGAGATCACGCACCTCTAACAACGTGCAAAGAAAGTTTCACAGCCTTGACTGCTTGCCCTACGAGCCTGACGGCACTAAGTGACCTGACCACTCAAGTACTGACCAAGAAAGCARCAAGCCAACAGTGAAATATCTCTGTAAATAAGGACAGGAAAGATGCCTTCAGAAAATGAATGCTGTCTCGTCTTAGCATGTGGTAAACTTTTGAGGTTATTGCTGGTGGCCAAATATAAAAAGCAGGTCTGCCATATGTTCTCTTGATAAATTTTAAGCAGGGGACCATGCTGTGGTTGAGGTTTGCATCTCAGATATGGAGTGATAGAGTTGGAGAAAAATTTGGCACGGCAGCCAAAGGCCAGGAATGGCGGTGCAGACACAAGTGGAAAGTTTTGAGGCAGGACAAAGGTTATGAAGTTAGCAATGGGATCAGACAGCCGCAGTAGCAAGACTCAAATGCCACGATTGGAGTGACTCATCCATGCACAGTTGTTCCTCGCAGGAACTAGGATGGGTTTTGTCCCCTTGGGGTTCAGTCTCGCCAAGCTGAGCTTTGCTGGATTACTGGTGGGAGCTTGCTTGGTTTGTCAGGCCCCCTGCCAAATCACTGTATGTGTGAGCCTCAGACTGTGGTGATGGTCTCTGTTTCCTCCCCACTTCCAAGACAACCTTCCCCCTGAAAGCCATACCGCATCATAGGCAAATTCAGGTCAAAGGAGACTGCAGGCCACCTTGACTTGCTCAAAGCAGGGTCAGAGACGAGGACAACCCACAGCTAGTGAGAGGTTGGGTGAGATGAGCTCTCACCTTAAGCTCAGTGCTTGAGAAAAGGCAATGAACCTTCTTTAGCAGCTGACATGAAGGACAGCCTTTCATGAATCAAGTGGGATGGCATTTTGCTTTTCACCCCCAACGCTGTGACAAATGATGACGTCARTCTGGCAGCATTCCTGTTCTGGCCAGCAGACCCTTTCAACCACTGAAAAAACCACTGATTTCAAAATGACCCAAAGTTGTGAAGAACAGCCCTTGTCTCTCTGGTTTCAGGGATTAATCTGAAATGATTATCATTCCCCATTTACAGAGAATGAAATAAAAAGATGGACCTCTGCAAGCAGAATGAAAGATGTAGAACAAAGAGTTAGCACTGAAGACAACACTGCTTAAGGCTACCTGCTATAGAAAGTATTTCCAAGGTCTCCACTGCCACTGTATTATTTTTTATGCTTGTAACCTTTCAGTACGCCATCTGAAGTGTGGCAATGCTAATATCCTCATTTTCCAAGTAGAAACTGGAGGTGATATAAAGGAAAGAGTAGGATTCATTTCAGTCAATATTAGCAATCTAAAACTTGATACCTTGTCTAAGTTGGTCATTTCAACTCTTTCTGGACTAGCAGAAGCTAGATATGTGCATTTAGAGGGCAAATTAACTGATTTAACAGGAACCTGTCTTAGATGAATCCTTGCCAGACTTTGTCAGAGGATCATTCTGATGATTAGAAATGACATGGAAGAGGGATGATGCAAAGTAAGTTGAGTACATACTTTCCAAACATTGCTTCTGATTTGAAAGACCTGTTTTGCTTGGAATTCCTATTTCAACATTAAAGAATTAATGCATTCTGTAATAATAACAACTACATAAGCCTCCAAATTAGTTTATTATTTTATTAGTCCTTGGACACTCTAGATTCTGATATAATCTCATTTTCCAATGAAAAATTTTGAAGGCTGCAGTTTCTGCTCACTGCTCTTGATCACAGGCTTCTCTCCGGGGGCAGATGAGACTGCAGAACTGTTTACCAGGCTTAGTGTGATGGCTACTCTTAATGACTCCTGCTCAGCAATTTTTCTAACTTCCTTAACTCAGCTTGATGTCCTGACCTGGTTGTACCAGATCTACAAAGCTGCCACATCTTCAGGATGACTTTGCAGACAGCTCCTCTAAAGATTTCTCTAAAGCTGGATTATCAGCTCTTTTCCATCTGATCTATCTTTTTTATTATTATTATTCTTTTTGTTTTTCTTTCCTCTGCTTTTGTTTAGATGCAGAAAAATTAATAAATATCCCAGCAAAAAGCATTCCTGGAAAGTTAGGGTGCATGGAGCCACATTAGCCATTAAAAGTGTCTGCAGGGCACAGTTCCCAGTCAGTAGACGTGGGGGTGGGATTTCTCTCATTTTAATATCAGATGTCTGCAAATTATTTAAGTCTGTGTTAGTCACTCAATTCTCTCTTTATAGTGAAGGCAGCCTCCAGACACCCCCTCACTCCCTGGCCTCCAGGTTCAATTTCACTGAAGGCCTCTATAATCCTGTTTAAAAGAAAAAAGCAAAACAAACAAACAAACAAAACCCAACCCCCCAAAATGGGTCCTCCTTCGCAGCGGGACAGGTAGAATTTGAAGGCTGACAGACATTGCTATCTCTGAGTCTCTCAGGGATTTTGTAAGTCTATTTTGCCTCCAGCTGCTCTCTCCTCTGATAGGTTTTTCTCACCAGAGACCCTCTTAACCCCAATSCATTGCAGCTGACTGAAACCCCTGCAAGTCAAATAAAGAGCAGCTAAATTTTCAGCAAAGTAGRGTCAGTTCCACTTTCATTCAAAATGCAAAGCCAGGTGCTTTAAATGCACTTTGCAGGAGAGGGTTAAGTTACAATAATAAACGTACTTGCACTGGCACTAGCTCGCGTAGAAGGAGAARAAGAAAAATTATGCTCATCCAATTCTATACAGCTTGGCAGGAGATGGGAAAAGCAGAGCAGGGTTTCTAGGAAAGCGCAAGGAAAGTCGCTGCTTAGAAAGCTGATCTGGTGAATTTTGCTTTTTTAATTTTTTTTTCCTGGATTCTCACAAAACCACACAGGCCAGGAGGGATTTACTTCAGTGTCTGCCACAGTGCACGRTAATGAACACTGGTCCAAAAAGAAGCTTTTTACAGATGATGTTATATATGCTGAGCATTTCTGTGGCCCTGTTGAATTAGATGAGAAAGAAAGTCCTGAAGTGCAAAGAGCACCAAACATCCTTCTCTAAAGCTTCATCCATGTAGAAAGCCAGACTGCAGTTCATGCAGATCTCTGYCTATACTGGTAGTTAAACGTATATTTAAGTTATGACCTTAAAATGAGAGTCAAGCCTYTACATATCCTTGTAAAGTTAGTCAGTTGGACAGGAACAGCTCTGCTTGATTTGGAGGTGTGAGACCCATCCTGTTCCCCTTTGGCTCTCGGGCTCTTCTCTTCCCGCGATGCCTCTGGACCTTCTCCAGGTGCGCGTGGTCCTGGACCTGGTTATCCAGAAGCACTCACCCAGTTCTCTGCTCCTGCTTATCAAAGTGTTGGGGTGCACACTAGTAAAGAGGGCTGGGATCCTGGTGGGGTTTTGCTCCACTTCCCTCAGTGCCGGCTGATGAGGCTGTGACTTCTCCTCTGGTATGGGCATCCACAAGCTGCGGTCCTCTGGAATAGGTGACAGCAAAGGGGACAAGGATTTCTTGAGCTTTTTTCCTTCATGACCCCATCAGCAAAATGGAAACTTGTAGAGAATTCATTTATGGATATTTGATGTTTAGAAATAAGAAGTASAACACGAATAAAAAAGTAAATGTTGATGTTGACAATTCAAGATTGCTTTACAGAAAAGTAAGAGGTGATTGGTGTTTTAGGGATATGCAAAATCCTCTGTAAATTCAGTTCAGTAACAAGGTACAAATAACGCTTTGGGGAGACTGTAGATGAAACTTCATCGTGAGCACAGATTCAGRGCTTTAGGAGCACTGCGGTGGAGTGGAGACTTTCTCTCACTATCTCATCACTAATATAAAATGCCAGGATAGTATTACTACGAACTTAAATTATTTCTATTAGACAAGCATGTATATCTACTGCTAAAATAACATTCTCTTATTTAAGATAAGAGAAAATATATACTTTGCTGCTTTGAACAAGCTGGCTTTCTGATCTCTGCCAGGGAAATACTCACTTAATATTTTCCTTAAAGATGTATTTGCTGGCCAATTATTTATTTAATTTAATTTARATTTTATCTCTTATTTTATTTAACAGTTTCATCTAACATTTCCTGCTATCATATCTAAAGAAAATCTAAGCATGCACATCTATTATTTTTATTCATGTTCCGATTGYTTTCTTGCATTATTTTCAATGATAATTTACTCTATTTAATACRCAAAAGCCTACTAAATTAGTTAACTGATACATCTGCAGTCTTGTCAGACAAGTTTGGCAGTGAGCTAAATGTATAATCTACTCCAAAGACCTCTTAGAACAAAATTCAGGATATAGTCTTGTCATTCAAAAAGGACKGTCCAGCTCACCATATCACAGAGCCCTCTGATGGGTCTTGCTTTCAAAATGGTTACTGGATGGAGATCTGTRGCAGACTGTAGCTCTGGGCAGCCATCAGTCTGAAGAGTCCAGGAGATACTGTAATCCTCATAGGGAAAAAAAAAAAAAAGGCTGTATTGGGCAGGGAAAAGCAGCACACCTTGAGTTCTGTGACCAAGAGAACATGACTGTACACAACTGTAGTCCCTCTGCTGAGAAACTTGTGGTTAAAGTACTTGTCTAACACGAGCCACGCTGGCAGCAGCAGAGGAAAGCTCCCAAATCTGTCCAAAGGGGCTTTGCAGTGTTTCCACGAATAAAAGAGAGACATCTGCTTTGTTTTGACACACGGGAGAGGGGGAGACGACTGTGTCACATAAATTTTACAGATTGAAATAGAGAGGATTATTTGGCCAAATAACTGCTCCAGCAACCACATTTTCCTGGGGACAGSGGCAGAGGATTGTGAATGGTTTAGTAAGTTGTCATGCTGTTGGATGACCTGTGGTAACTTGACCACAAGTCCACTGTAATGCAAAGTACTAATTTGCTTAAGCAGTCTTCGGAGCCCATTTACATGGATCTCACTACACTGGAGAAAGGGCACACAGTTCCCTAAAAATTGATGTCTAGTGCCATTCAAGGCTCTTGGAGTCTAAGACATCCACATGGGGCTGGTGGATACCAGACAGGTCTTGCAGAAGACTCATGGTCCTCCACATGCTGGAGACCAGCTGGAATACCCTAGAGCATCTCAGATGGCATTGGACGCCTATGTTTAGGCAAATTAGTAATGGCCCTTAATCATCATGGCCAGCTTGGAGGAAGGGGGAATGACTCTCCATTTAAAAAGGCTGAAAGCTTTCAAATTGCTCCAACATACACTTATGAGGGTCTGACCATGCCCTCAATCCGACCGCCATCCCAGCTGGGAAGACAAAGCAGCAATCATGGTATTTGCTTGCTTGCATATTCCACATAATGAAGAACAAAACAGCTAAGACTGTGTGGGTGCAACTAGAATAGGGAAATCCAAAGATTGGATGTGCTTTTGTCCCAGTCTTTACCTGGAGTTTTTTATGCATCCCTCACTCTGGAAGACAAGTAATTACGAGGAAGTCTCAGGCTTCTTATAAAAGAAAAGAAAGTAATAATCCTCAGAAGTGCAGAAGAAACCTTAAAAAGTCAAAATGGAAAAATTTCCAGTACAAGAAGGCAAATGAAAAAAGCCTACATTTATTTTTGTAAAAGTYTGATGAAGTTTAAGTTGATAATATGACTGGGATGGGAGGGGAGAAGGCAGAGAGAGGGCTGACTCATGTTTTTTGAATGTTTGGGGTTAGCACCAGTGTGTTTGGCAAATTCTTGTGTGTACTTAATATGTGTGAAGGAAATTATAATTGGTCCATAGATGATTTGTTAGCTAAAAATAGGGCTAAAGCTGTAAAAATATTTGTAACATAAAATTTCACCAACTCTTCATCATTCTTTAGTGCTTTTCTCAAAACACATTGCTAACTATGGGGTCTCTAAACACSTCTCCACGGTAATTTATTTGAGGGCTGATGGCAAACCTGAAGATGCATTTCAGCACGTTGGGCGAGATCTGCAAAGGCAGTTAAAGCAGATGAGGACCTACCAAGCTAATGAAGCAACTCCTTCTCAATCACAACATTGAATTGCTTCACTGACTTCAYTGCCTTTACCCTCCCTGCGCCCCTTGTTGGGTTAGAAACTTGCTCTGGTCCTGTATTTGTAAGTGAAGGAGCAGCAGCTGAAGTTTGGCTTTCTGGCTGTCTGAGCAGTCTGTCCTCGGTGGTTGAAAATGTCCCCAAAGCAAGGAACTCATCCCAGGATTTGCTAATCACCTTATTACCTTTCCAGCCCTAACTTAGCATTTTGTCTCCATATTTTGAACATCTTCCTGCCAGGTAGGTTGTCTTGGCCACTTCTTCTTCTGAGACGATAGCAAAAAACCTGCCAGAACACCCGTTTTCCATGCACCCCGAACAGGAATGTTCCCAGATGTCCTCGGCAAAGTTGCCATAAGAGAGGAACCCCAAATGAGACACCCCTGTGTGGTCCCGCTCACTACATGGCACGTCACCTCATTTTCTTGGGTACATGCAGGGAAAGTCTCAGGCTGAACCTGGAACCGATTGAAAGTCCAGTTGAAGTTGGTGGAAATAATCCTTTCTTGACCTTCATGAGCTTTGGCTGGTATCCAGACTCATGATGTTCACACCTCCTTAATGCAACCTCCGGCACTTGAGTCATGTAAAGCTGGGTCAGGGAAAATGTCAGGTAATGCAGCGTAAGCAGCCACCCCGGAGGAGACGAGCTGGTCGGTTTTTCCCAGCTCTGCCGCGGTTGAGAGSAGAGTTTATGAAGTGCTCCTTCTCCAAGTGCATCCAAACTGAGCCGCGGCTTTTGCTGTGCCTGCGACCGGAGACCGCAGAACATGAGCTGCCACCAACACCTCACCGTTGACCTCAGCCTCGCTTGCCTCTCTCTCCTCTCCGCAAGCTCTGCCCCCTCCCAGTCACCCCCCTCTTCTTCCTCTCCCCAGCCCCATGACAGCACCGTGACTGGCTCCAAAAATCTGTCAGCCAGAGTTCCTACTCCCTGAAATTATAGGCGATGTTTTGCGAAATGGTGGAGGCCTGCTCAGTGTTATCTCCCTGTCACTCCTCATTTGCCCTTTATTAATAGGTGGATGAACTTGAACAAATCCCACAAATTCCTCTGCTTTCCTCTTTTTGCCTTCCCATCTCATCTCTCCTCTGCCGCTCTGCACCATTCACGTCCCAACCCACCCCCTTCTTCCCCTCCCAGCCCAACTCAAAAAGCAAGAATAAAAACCATGTCCTTTCCCCAGGCTGTTAATCAGTCCTATAAGCTTAAGCCTTGTTCACAGCATGCAACTAGAAATGAGAAAGTATATGTGCACACACACATGTGCAAATGCRTGTGCATGTGTGTGAAAACACTGCCTTTGCATCGAGGTTTGCWTCTTGTTGCAGAAGGGGTGGGGAGCTTGGGAGGAAATCCATCTGGGAATGGGAACGAACTGCAAGTTTTCAGTTCATTTAATTTTTTATTTCAATCTCCACCCCAGCGCTCTGCATTCAGTTATGTATTTTTTCCCTTAGGGAGCAGAGTTCTGCTGCTCACAGGCACTAGATTGAATTACAGGTCACATCTCTGCTTGGTGTGAAATCAGCAGTTATAGGGGTCTGTATGAGCTAGCAAGCTAACTTTCACTTCTTTGGGTAATTATATGTCCGTCCCCTTCTCTTATTACCAGGGGATGCCGAGCATGGTGTTGTTTGAATAGACCTAGGTGACTGATGTCAAAAAATGGACGAACAATTTGGAGGAGAGAAGTTGGGGTCACAGTTGCCACGTGCTACTGGCCCTGTGGAGGGCTTATGACCGCAGTGTGGGGACAGCGTGGGAAGCCAGCGTCCGGCAGTGTGGGACAGTATGTCTGGGTAAAAGCTTTCTTGAACTCAGATATCACAGTAAGCAGTAAAGTCTGTCTTAGATGGATCCAGTGGATTCTTTGTTATGACCCTCAGGTTACATTTATGCTTATATATAGGGATGAGTTGTGATGGAATAACTTCTGCCGACACTGGTAACCACTCTTACCCTTCAAAACTGCTTGACTGCATGGAAACTACCTCCTGGAAATGTTTCCTTTCCATGCTAACTCGTAAACGGCACCTAAGAGTTACTTGCAATTTTGCTAGTTCATCTGGGCTAAAATTGTCCTGTGATCAGTGTTAATAAATGAGTTGTGTGGACAACTTACTCCCAGCCTCCAGAGACAGTCCTTTGTCTCTTTATTTTGCTGCTGGTGGAAGTCTGAGATACTAGTAAGCAAAGGTAAGGCTTTGTGTAAATGGTAGCTCCCTCAGTTAAAGTTGTGACTTCTTAATATTCAGTGCTAATTAAACAGACTTAAAGATACAGGCTTTAGACTGAAAATAAACAGACAGTTTATTAGATAAAAAATGTCAGCTGGGGCTTTCTCACATTTTGGTCTTACATTTGGCCCACTTTTTTCAGGAAGCAASGTCACCATTAGCTACCCTCCTGTGCATTTGACCTCCACAAAATAAGATTTTGGTTTTTTCTTTAGGAAAGCAACGTCATTCAGTCAGCAGCATCAATGTCAGCATCAGCATCATTGAAGGCAGGACCTCAGTGGTCTGTGCTCCTCTGTATAATGGCTAGGCAAAGCTGGACTTCTTTTGATGTATCCCTGTGATTAGAGCTAAAAAGACAAGTTTCACTGGAGGTGATCAGAGTTGTTGCTCACTTTTTCTCTTGGAGAAGCTTTGCCTCCCGGTCTGACATCCAAATCCACCTGGATCTTGGCTATCAAGATTCTCCTGGATTGTTGGGCTGGTGGTGGAGTCTGGYCAACTTTAAAATAAATATTGCACTGGCTCTCTGGAGATGGTCCCTGGAGGTGAGACCCTGATATCTCTTGTTGTAGACCTCTGTGAATCAAAGGCTCCCACCCATGCGAGGGTCTTAGGAGACAAACTACCATCAGCTGCGCTAGTGGAATGCAGGAGGCATGGCTTTTTCTGGAAAGAAAACATACAGCAAACACCCTGGATTTTTTTTTTCTCTTTCTTTCCAAATTTGTGAGTGTGCGAGTGCCGGATTTGTGCCAATTCAGGTCACTGCACACAGCACAGCAGAAAAAACAAAACAAACCCCCTGAGGAACTCGGCACAGTGGAGCAGTCCAGGCTCCAGTAGCTGCAGGAGCAGGTGGGCAACGTTAACTGGGCTTGGCCGTCYTCAGCTGTTTCGAACATTTGCTGGTAGAGGGAGATGATCAGAGGTCAGGTCTGTGTTACAAGGGAGCACTGTTTCCGGTTTGGGATATTAGTCATTAATTAAGAGCAGGTGTTGGTTGTCTAGACAACTGTGTGGGATAGCCAGAAAGAAGTGGATTTTCAGGTGATTATTGACAAAAGGTTGGGAATTAACCACTTAATAACCTTAATTTTATTTTGTTTTAGTTTACAATGTTTAACCATGGAATATCACCTTTTTTCCAGTGAGTCAATGAATAATTTTATAAATCCAGAGCATTATCTTCAGGATTCACCTTGCTTCTCCATCATGAAATGCAGATCAGACCAGTACCTGGTGGGATTTCTCTCCATTTGAGCTTTCAAACAGAAACATTACATGTTAGACTGATCACAACTGTCTGCCTAGTTATGAGCTTTGCTGGGAAGGAAACAGCTGGTGTCGATGGGTTTAGAATGAGGCCAGTGAATCCTTGCTCACTTTCCCATGCCGAGTTGCACAAAGGTATCGTTAGCAGCCAGAGGCGGTTAAGAGATGAGCATCATTTAATCCCATGCTGCTTGGATATTTGTTCCTCTGCCTGCTAAATCTTCATCCTCTTGGAGCTATGGCACCTTGTAAGTCCTCACACCTTCTCAGCTGTGATGTCTTTGCATATGTGTGGAAGTATGGTTATATTCGGATAGGTACATGCACATATGTACATGTATACCCATATTTTGCCCTGTATTATTCTAAGCTAGCTACTATTCAAGAGGAAGAGACTACATGGCTTGATGCTTTAGCCCTTACATACTAATTTCTATGTTCCTGCATTTTACTTTGTTGAAACTGTTTGTTCACATGATACTTGAAGACAAATTTTTTTTGAATCTGTAAGACGCACTTTCCAATAGGTTACATTAATGATAGTGCTCTGSATTAATTTTATCTTAAATACAATTTCCCCTTAGTGGCATTTGCATACCATAGCCATAAATGGCTTCATAAGGTACATATAAATCCTTTGTCAGGAAAGGTCRTTTATAACTGCAGTACTTGGTTCTGGCTTTCTGCTGTCTTGACTCATGCAGAGCTCCCATCCCGTCAAGTGATATCACCACATTCCACACATGGAGGAAGGGGGAAATTCAGACCATGAGGTTTGTCCTGCTCAGTCAGCGAGAGATCATTGGCTCGTTGTCATGAATCTGAGCTCATTGGATGTGTGTGATGGAGGGCAACAGAAAATCCATTTGATATTTGTTGTTKAATTTATAAGGGGTTAATAACTCATCTGGGTAGAAAACAAATCTTACGCCATGTTTAGGAAGCACTGGCTGAGTCTGAAATCGATGGTTTAATGACCCTGGTTTGAATTTGCATCTTCTAATCTTAGATGTTTGAAAGACAGATGTCTCAGCCTAGCCTGATCACAGCAGGCTGCCTTTATACTGCCTTGCTAGAAGACACTTCCCAGTGTACAACAATACRCATRAGACCTGCTAGGKAAGACCAAAAGCTATAATAATAATGTGATTGTGAGAACAGGAGAGAGCACCAATATCYCATGATTCTTTACTAGAACCAGCTTGGGCTCTSCATGGAAAGGGTTGAGGCTTCTGACTCAGGTGCTTTCTCAGTGGCAATGGTCATTAGTTTGGGCATCCTGGCAGACAGTCTCAGAGCTCTTGAAATCTTTGAGGTACAAATCTCGGTGTAGTGGGAGACTATCTTTGAGCTACATCACTCAGTGTAGGACCTGGGCTCAGGTCCTACAACTATGGCAGCTGTAGGAGACATGGTGCTGGGGAAAASAGATACCTGAGCTGGGCAGGTATGCCTGTCCCTTAGTCGTTTTCCTATTTCTTTTTTCTACTACACCGTGTGTTAACACCATGCAAGTGTGTATCATTTTCCCTGCATGTTTAGACACCTCTCAACCACATGGAAGCTGCTAAAAAAAAAATAATAATTGTTTTCTTAATCAAGAACAACAATTATCTCAGTTCTTTTGGAATAAATGTGTTTCCTTCTATGATTAAGGATCACACTTGACTTGCACGTGTTTTTTTCCAGAAGGACTCCAGCATATGCTTAACGTGCAGCACATTCTTAGATTCTTTRCTGAACAAATGCTTTGATCTCAATTATTGTTTTGCTTCCCCCTCATCCTTTCTCATCCCTTTTCTCATCTGCTACTTCTAATCTAAGCTTGCCTTGTATAAATAAACCCTAAACTGACGTCATTTGTCTGTGGTATGGAACACTGTTTATGTTGAATCAGGTTTGCTGTTTTGTTAGCGTGGAGGGCAACCTGAATGGTCCAGGTGCAGAAGCCTGAAGCTTAGTGGCTTGAAACGAACATGTGGATTGATCCGGTCAAATTCTTACATTAATTAACTGTACTTCTTAACTGTTCTCCTTCTTTTTGGTCCCCCACCCCCTGCTCCTTTGTTAAATGAAAACATTATCATGATTCATGCAGTATAGATTTGCTTTTGGTCTGACACAGAACTGAAGTGGGTTTTGCTTGGCAAAGCAAGGTATTGCAAAGGTTGCTAAAAACAGTGTGTGATCTTTATGTGATTTTTTCTTCCTTTTTGTTTCTTGCCCTCGCAGGTGAAATCAACATAGATCTATAAATGAGGTGTGTCTAATTTAAACTACTGACTACTTTATCGGTGACAAATTTTCTGTAACTATTTCCTGAAGATATTTGTTTTCTTTTCCCCACTTATGCTGAGAGTTGGGACATTATTTTTCTATAGAAAGGCCATTTAAAAAGTCCACTTCCAGCTGAAACAGCTCTAGTCTTTGCTAAAACATACATTTGTTTAAATGACTTCTACAGCAAAAAATAACAAAAATAACCCCTGAAAAGTACAAGTCCTTGATCAGAACTTGGTTGTTTAGGCTTCATTAACAGCTTTGCCACAATTTTCCTCTGTAACTTGGGCATGTTATGTTACCTCTTTACCTTATTTATTGGTGGAAAATATGAAAAATAGGAAAAACGGTCCCCTTGTCTTATCTCTCAACACCAGCTATTCTGCATAGCAGACTTAGTACATACTTTATAATAGCTATCTGTAGTTGAGTGTCACTTAAGGGTCCCTTTACAATGCCAGAATAGTGTGTACGTTTATATATATATATATATATATATATAAAAGAATCAAGCCTTTAATCTCTTGATGCCTTGATCTGTAATGACCATGATAATACCTGCTTTGTCTCTAAGCTCTTTGATGCAGGGTGGTTTCCAGCTCCATTGCTTTTGTGAGTCCCTTGCTGAGCGAGGACCTTGTTCTTTGTTGGACCTACTACAACATTCACTATTTCCTAAAACACAGCATATATCTGAACTCTAACTGGTATTGTGAAACCATGTACTTGCCTGTAAGGTAGGGTTAGAACAACTCCTGGGCCATTCGGTGTACAAAAATGAATGGGTCCCTCTTAGAAACTGGCTATTCAGTGTTATATATTTGGGGTTTTGCCCCGGGCTAATTTTCTGAAAGCTGCTCAAGCCCTGATCTGAGAACACAACAATCACTTTSCTTTTTGACTTCTCTGTGACACTCATATTTCACAACAACAATGAGGTTGCTTTCAACCTTTTTGCATATGTAGACATACAGAAAATTTCCAAAGCTGGAGCATGCCCTGAGCAGAAAAGCTCTGTTAACTGGGATCGCTTTTGTGCACGTGAACCAGAAGCAGAAACCACATTTTACTTTCTACAGAATTTACATGCAGGTTTGAGAAAGAAGACGACATTTCTCCCCAATGGAGAAATGAAGGGCTGGTTCTTAGCGGGTGTCACTACAGCACACCATTACAAAATAATAGTAAAAATATAGTAATACAAATTCTACACTCACGTCTCTTGTAAATTAGACTAACAGGATTGGATTGATGTCTTCTCACTTTATATATCTATAGAGCAGACTGCTTCAGCTGAGCTGCTYKCTCTCAGCTCCAAAATCATACTCCAGGCTTCATCAGCTCCCCTGCGGGCGCTCAAATCCCTGCTGCCATCAGATCCCGAGGGTATTCAGATGAAGTCTCTGGTGCAAGTCCATCTTCCTTTCACTTACCAGAGCAGGCTGTGAGACTCCRTAAGCAATTTCCACAGGAGCCAGGCTGCTGGAAAAAACCCTGCTAAAGTATAAGAGAAGAGTCATTGGTGGAGGAGATATGGTGGAGAGCAAATATCTGACCCAGGGGTGGCCAGATCTGTTTGACAGTATGATGGTGCTTTTTGAAGGCAGCAATGAAGTGGGTGGGTAGCTCGGAGAGGACCTGAYCTCTTGTGAGGTTCTTGGTGCCTTCCATGTTCAGTGAAGCTGGTGGGAATGACTCAGAGCAATGATGGAGCAGTTGGTGACAGACCCTCCATGTGAATTTTGGACACCCATAGAATTTGGTGAATTAATTTCTGCTCTGATGTACAGTCCCTGAGATCCTTTTTTTGTAGTGACCGAGAACCTGCCCTCCTCAGAGTCGTTTGAGACTATATCAGCCCYGAAGGACCTCAGATGGTTTCTAAACCAGGTTACTTGAACTGGTGTCATGTGAACTTTCTGCTATTCCACCTCTCCTTAACCCAGTCCCCRTTTAGCTGAGAAAGGTGTGAGCGGTTGGTCCACCGGCCATCTTGCAGTCCTCCTCCGTGGCATTGGGCTCTGAAGATCTGTGCAGACATAATATAATGACATACCTTAATCTTAGGGTATACCCTAATGCTAATTACAGATACTTATATGAGGGAAGATAGTGATTGTACAGAAGGTACCACAGTGACTGGATCCTTGGAATTACCTGGGTGCTAATGGTAATAATGACAGTAACACGATGCTGCTGAAGTGAATGTGAATTAGCCAATCAAAGACGGAAAAGRCACTCACTTAATTTTAAACTTTTTCCTGTATTTTTTCCCCTCCACCTAAATATYGGAATATGAAATAATAATCAAATTATATCAACACAAGGAAAAGAAAAGCAGCGAAGTAGAAATTATTTTTTTTTTCTATATTTCTTGCTGCTGAAATTAGGATTCCATTTGGGGATAGAAGGGAAGGAAGGAGATAATTTTTTCTGAGTTTTCACCAACTTAAACTAAATTTTTTTGAAGTAGTTGGGACCATGTGACACAGCTGAAAGTTACTGTGGTGAGGGAGATGCTAAACATCACTTTGCTATGCAGATGATGATAGAGATTTGGCCTGTGGACATGGTTAAATCCCAGTAGCTTAATGCAAAACCCGAATAATTGTATGTTAAAGCATACCTGCAAACTGTTTGGCCACAGACAAATTCATATCTCCATGGCTYAATGACACAAGGGAAAACAGTCATGTCTGCTGCCCCAGATTTCTACCTCTTTGTGATTTACCTTCCTCACCRGGATGTTGTCAAGGCAGCTCTAACTCCTCCCAGATTTCTGCTGACGGCAGTCCCTTTTCTTCTGGTGCTTAGCAGCTTTTCTGGGGAGTGTCTCAGTAGGACTGTCTCTCTGCTGTAAGCTGATCCAGCTGTCAGGCAGGAGGTTTCAGCCTGCCTGAAGAATTTGGAGGAAGGGTTTCTAAACTTCTCGATGCATAAGCCACGCGAGCATATGGCCATAAATCCTATAAGCTTGGGCACTTAGCGGTGATACAACAGCACCTGATGGACTCCTCTGGATAATGCGGCTGTAATGTAAGGTGGATGCAGCAGGGAGAGGCTGGAACCTCAGGGTCGGATCTATGGGCTTTACCGTCTTAGGCAATGTGGCAAATGTCCACCGTACACACAGACAGCTCCAGCACGCAGCAATACCTCTGGGCAACTGCTTATTGAACCCCCCGACACAGACCCTGCAACGTCTGCCGGGAGGAGTTTCTGGGAGAGGAGGTCCGATGTCCTCGCAGCCCAGCTGAGAGCTTCCCCTTTGCCTCCTCCTCTTATCCCCTGGCTGAGGATGGAGAGCATCTGTTTGGCCTTCTCGTTCCTTCCCTGCTCCCCTGAAGCATGACTCATATTAAGGCTCTGGTTTTTGTGTTGGATGCTGTGCATACTCCATGAGCGTCAGGACCCCGAAATGCCAGCCCTTGTGCCAACAAGAAGATATTATAAAGGATTTTTCTGATTTGCTTCTATCGTGGTGTTTCCTACTGGGGCTTACTGAGCAGCACCACCCCCTTCCTCCCCTCTCATATGTCCCGGGGATGAAGGGGCTAATCCTTTACATTAACCAGCCCATTAACTATTGTGCCTGTAAAAACACCCAGCCTGTCACAATTACTTCTGGCTCTGTTCCCTCCTGCCCATCAACTTGATCGAAGATAATGTGTAACGGGATAGCGCAGCGCTGCGCGCTGTTGACACTAGGGAGAAAGATCCCAGGGCTGAAGTGCCACTCAGGCTACAGATGAGCTGGAAAATCCACCCACTCATGAGAGTGGTGACAGCTTTGTATACAAACTCTTGCTGCCCGCGATACCGAGATTGCAGAGGCTGAACGTCTGCAAGTGCTTGACAGACAGGACTTTGACGAGAGCCAACAGGGAGAGGGGCTGGGTGGATGTTGCTGGAGGTCAGCTGGGTCATCTCTTTTTAAACCTTGGTGCTGTAGCATAAGTGGAATAAGTTATCGGCTTAAGATAAATCAAACGAGGGTATCTGCTTACCGCACAGCTCACCCTTTTTGTCAGTCAGCGCAAAGGGCGGATCGAGGGGCTGAGCGCACGGCTACGTGGTTGGGGCCGTAGGTTGCTCTTGCATACTTGGGCACGTCAGGCTGCGGTTGGAGGAATTCCTGCAAACCACGACTGAGATGCCYGGCAGCCTGCTGCAGTAGCCACGGCATGGAAACCAGGGCACCGGGCACCGGCAGAGTCACACCCAGGAGCCCTGCCTTGTCCTCTCGGTTCTGACACGGCGTGACATCACTGCTTTGTCTCATATCGGTAGTTTGATGAATGCTTCAAGGCAGGACTTGAATATTGACTTTTTTTTTTTTTTTTTTACTTTGCCCCAAAGTAGCGTGTTTTTTTTTTTTCATGGGAAAAGGCTAAAATGTCAGCTTCCAGCCTGGGGTGGTTCAGCCCAAAGCAGAACATTTCAGTTTTATCAGCTGGCACAAAAGGTCTGTTTCAAATCATTTTTGACAGCATATTAAGCTGCATTTCTATCTCAGCTTGAAATTGGCCTGCCCACTGGGCCATTCCCTTTCTCTAGAAAGCAACRTGCTTATCTCCATCTGAAAACCAGGTAAAACAGGTGAGTGGGTGAATCACTGGGGCATAAACTTGGCTCAGAGGAGAAAAAGAGAGACTAGGATTTTCAGAATATAGTACCAAAAAAGGAGCAGTATGATTTTCRCTTGATCTGAAAACAGCCGTTGCAGCCAGGTTTGATGTGCAATATTGCAGAAATCCTGCAGTTCACTTRCCTCTCACATTTATTTACCAGCTGGCATAGCAAGACTTCATTATTRGCTGGGACTTTCCATGGAAGTGTAGTAGTAATATAAAATAAAGGCTTCTGAAGTACYCTGGGCTGAGCTTGCTTTCCTAGGAGGGATGCAATACGTTGGGACTAGATGCAGTTTTTAGAATAGAAACTCACAGAGAAAGATTATCCATATTTGGATAGAAGTTCACCAAAACAGTCTTTACATTTTTTCGTGCATAGCCCTTCATAGCTGATGTTGCATAATGCAGCTCCTCTTACTAACACAGAGAATGGAGTAACAGAAAATTGTTTGTCACTGGGTTTTTGAGGACTCTGCATTAGCCATGAAGGGTCATTTCCATGATTTGGGCATTTCCACTCCTTTTTGGGGACCCCAAAACCTTTGAGACATTTTTGTTAGTGCAGCAATCCTCTCGAACTCAAATTATTCTGAGATTAAAAGAAATTCTGCAAACTAGTAGTCGTAATACCAGCACAGATTATGTTAATGGTTTCATTATGAATTAATAGTCATAATAATAATTATTTGGCTGAGGCAGGATGAAAAGTAGGGTTCAACAGGGCAAAGGGAGTCATGAATGCTGCTTGACCTCAGAGGGGTGATTCTGTCAGAAATAGGTCTCCCGTTTCTTGGCTTGATTTAGGAAGAAAGTAAAACTCAGAGCACATTTTGAAAAGAACAGCTCATCACTTACATGTCCTGGTCAATAATTCCTCACTCAACAAAGGCAGGTTCAAACRTCCAAGACTGTAGAGTCTCAACCAGATTCTGTCCTCTATGCCTAAACAAGGTGAATATCCAACAGCCCTGGATTTCAGGTGATATCTTTCCTGCACAACTGTCTCTGTTCACGGTGGCAGGCATGTTCTGGATGAAAATCCTCAGGAATATTTGCAAACAAGGCAGCAAAAGCAATGAGAAACCCTAATAACCCAACAGAGGCAAGCAACTCTCTGGATAAAAAGAATATGTAGGAAAAATAAAATTATATAGCCTCTGCTTATTTTGAGCACTTTTGGAGGCCTCTAGGAAATGACACGGCGTTACCATCAGTTGGCACACCCAGACTTGACTTAAAGAGCATGGGGACTGTTGTGAATCCAGATGTGGGAGATGAGGGTAGAAATTATATTGAGATCTAAGCTTCTCCAAAGTTCAGATATGGCTTTGTATAGTGTATACTCCCATTGATAATTATGTTTAATCCTTTTTTAAAATTATGCATATACAAACAAAAGGGACTGACAGTAGATGTATGATTGCCTAAAACAAGATGTCTCTTTTTAGTAAAACTCCTAACTTTATGTCAAGAGCAGGAGCAGTGTTTTCTTGCTCCTGCCCATCACCTATGAACAATCACAATGGTTCGTGATATGATGCCAAACACTTCTTTTCAGCAGTTTAGATGCGAACCAACTGCTCAAGTGAAGTATRCTTTAGAACCCAAGCACAAACTTGCTGGTCCTGTTTCTCCCTCAAAGAAGGGCTTGCCTACCAGGGAACTTGTCTGTTTAGGGTTTTTCTTAGCAATGTATCTCCAATCTAATAAAAAACACTGTCCCTYCCTGCAATCTTTGCTGATTGCACTGTTGCAGCAAGGCTATCTTTCCACAAAAAGGCGCAGATGTTGCAACGCTCCACGATGAAACATCTGGAAGTTGGTCAGCAACCGTTGCAAGAGAGATGCACACAGCCGATGTCACCACCTTGCTTCCCTCTGTAAGAGGTGGGGTGTAGAATTTAGCTCCTAGAATGAACTTCACAAAGCCAGAATTGCAGGTGATGAGGAAACTACCCTAATCGGACGGAAACAGTGAGGGGAGGGATGCTGGGAGGTTGTTGGTGCTGTTTCAGGGCTATAAGTAGTGAAAAAGATCATGAAACATTTTCCTGCTCTGAGTAGCTTTCTGCGAGATTTCTGCAAAGGGTATGTATATTTTATTTTAGACACCAGAAGCCTTGACCAGAGACCACTAACCACTAGGTTATAGAGCCAGACTCCCCTTTGCTGCATGTTATTCAAGCCCCATGAATCTTGCAAGCTTCATGCACCATTAGCAGGAGGAAAGAGATATGTTCACTTCCAGATCACTGCTTAACTATTAGGGTGCTTTCCTAGCTTGTGCAGACGTTAGTCCACAAGTTTGACATGACTCAGGGAGGTTGTTGACCACTACAGTGGTCTTTGAAAACAGCTTGATCCAAGTGAGTTGGCCCCTACCTGGGGAGGTGCCTCTGGGGCGATAAATGCTATTTTCTTGCCATAAGGAAAAAAATAGGTGCTGATCAGTCTGTTAATATTTGCTGTTATCACTTGCTATTTATAATTCAGTGAACAAATGACACTGGCCAGTACATGCAGAGGTAATAATGGCAGTTTGGCTTCAGAGAGTTCAGTGTGCAAGGTTAGGAGAAAGAAGATTTTGTGTGTGTGTCTGTGTGTGATGGGGGGATGGATTTGGAAAAATGAAATAACACAGAAAGCAGCAGCATTGCATTACAAGYTCTTCAGCCTGGAGTCTCCAGGAACATGGAACCTTTTGCTTTTTAGCCGCTGGCATTTTACTTTATTGTTGTTCATTTMTATTCCTTTAATAAGGAATCCTGAGTTGAACTCCTTGCATGCTTACTGCACTCTGCCTTTGGCTGGCTTACCCAGGTTTTCCCTTGCAAACCCTGGAGTGAATTGTTTAATCCCCTGGAGCGGAGCTACAGAACCTCTGGAGCAGCTCGTTCATTCACTGGCGAGGCTGCGCTTCTAGGCTGTGTGGCTGGGGCAGCCTGCGCGTGTTCCTGGACGCAGTGAGCTATCCATTTCACCGGCTGGTTCGAGCCGCGTGCTCCCTGCATTCCTTTGGTCACAGGGGCGTAGGAAACGATCTTACGGCTCAACTTATATAATGAAATGCCCTGGCAAAGCCAACCGTGATTTTGTCATTAAACTTCGATGCCTCCTCTCTCAGCTCCTCTCCTCCTCCCCTTTCCTGCCTTGGGTCTACGCTTGTAAAACCAGCAACGAGTCTACCATAGAAATCATTAATCCAGCAAGGTAGGGAGGTCCGTATGTGTGCGTGCTTTCATCAGTGTGCTTGCAGGGCTTTGCTAGCCTGGGCTTCCCCCTCAAGGGCTTGGGACTGAGTAGTGGTGGATGCAGGTGAGGACTTGGCCCGATGAAACGTAGGAATTGGTGGTTCCAGTAACCACTGGCTCCGAGAGAAGACAGAAACCCAGGCAGGGAGGCATCGGGGTGAGGAAGGAATTTCCACCACAGCCTGATGTTAGTTTTGTGATTCAATAAATGTGTGKTTTTTTCTTCTTCTTTTTTTCTGTCTTGGAAGAAAATGGAGGTGGTGACCCTACAATGGAGAGTGAGATCGCTCTGCAGAGCTGAGGGCAAACTGCGACAAAGCTCCATCCTGACCCAGCGGGGAAAGCAGCAGATCAGAGGCTTATCGCATGACTGCAGCCAAGCTCAGGATTGCTCAAAAAATGCATCCCACTCGTACRGTAGAGCCACCAAAACCATGGGCCTGAGGAACAGGTAGGCTACCTTTTCTCTAAAGCCAAGGTGCTGGTGGTGGATGCGTATAGAAAAGCCATGGAGGAGATGTTGTCTCACACATTAATTKTCTATACTTACTCCAGAGTACMWACAGTTTTAGGGTAGTTTAAACCAYCTAGAACATTACCTCATGGTACGGTGCCTTTACAGAACAATCATCAGGTTTACTTTTCTAGCAGAGTAATTCACTTGTGGCTGGAAGCTTTCTGAAGAGATTTTTTCTGTGTTGAAAATAGGATTTRTTTTTCTTTTTCCACAAATAAACCTTCCAGAAAAAAAATGTGTCTGTCAGCAGGCTGCATTTTGCAAACATATGTGTGTGTCTGTACATATGCAAATGTAGCATTTTGTAGGATGGAAACATTCTGTCTTAATCTTGTCAGAAAAGAGAATTATGAATTTTCACATCGTTGTGAAAATTTTGAAGATTGTTTTATATGCTGTAATAGCCATTATAAATTGTTAAATTATTATAGTAGGCTATATCTATTTCATACATGTAAAAGTTTTTTATTTTAATCCAAACTGTTGTGTCCTCTTCCCCCAAAAAGTAATTTTCAGATTATTTTCATACTGTTGACAGCGATTTTCATTTTGAATATTTTGAACTATTCCAGAAAAGAAAAGCTCATATTCTTATGCAGACCTAAAACATCTCAGATGTAGACAAGATATATGCCACCTTTCTGCTTATGGTGACCATCAAAAACCCATTAACAGCTGAGTGAAAASTACACCACATGATGTAAGAATGTGCACTTTTGCCACATGTGCACAATAAAAGCCTTCTGTAAATACTGCTGATATGAAACCTATGAGCTATGAGGTCTTGCTAACTCTCAGCAGCATGAAGTCGTAGAGTCAATGGCCAGCTCCATTCTACAGAAAAAATAAGTGATAGGAAGTAAGCTTTTACTTAATGSTACAATATTACCCAGCACTGCAGGATCTACAGGGTAAGGTCACAGGGTATGGGGGAACAGAGTCACGCAAGGTCGTGGCATATGGAAATCTTGGTCTAGTTAAGGGACCAGAAGCAAGATGATCATCTAAACATGGCTTTCTGCCTGGGTGAACTTCTACATTGTGTGATGAAGACATCTCCCAGTTTCCATCCTGAAGAACAGGAGAATAAGGGCTCAGGGTCAATGAAAGATTTTGAGAGTGAAGGACCTAAAAAGCTAACTTCCACTTGATCATGTCTGAATACTGTTTTGTGCCTTCTGGGACATGCCWTACTGTGGAAAAAAGGCTGTGTCTGATGACTCTGGAACACTGTACCGTGTATCTCAAGGAAGAGAAATTACCATGGATGTCAGGAGCGTGGCACTGCAATAGGAGATGTCTGGTGGACATAGCTGAATGGTAGAAAGGGCATAAAGAGTATGGTGTGCAGGGAACAAAGGACGAGGATGCTTGAAGGAAGGTGAAGATCATTTATAACGTAGATGTGCGTGTCTGAGCAAGACACACCAAGGTCTTTTATAATGAACAGAGAACTAGTCAACACAACAGGTAGMATCTACAGTGCAATTCATCCCTAAAAATGGAACAGATGAATCATGCTCTGAAAGTACTTTTTTTTCTCCAAGACTATAAAAAGAGTTGAGGGAGACCAATTCAGATGGACATGTAARCACTGAAAGTGAAGGGAGGCAAGCTCATATTCTTCCTGGATAAAACAAAAAGATAATTAAGTAGAAGATAGACACAGGAATAAGTAATGCAGAAAAAATCAGAGCAGAGGTGACTTTTGGGAGAGATGGAAAGGTAAGGGAGATAAGAAATGAGGACACCGGAACGGGGATGTTGGTAGGCCTATAGATAGAACAGAATAGAAATTGTCATGTGTATTCCAGCTTCAGCAATTGCTGAAATGTAATTTTAGTCAAATGCAATTTTAGCTGAAATGCTGAAAATTCAGAGCACTCTTTACAGTGCTGATAAAGACTAAAGAGGACAGGGAATTTGGGGCTTGAGTCTGTCATGCATTTGAAACCATCTCCCTGGTATGATTCAAGTCAGTACCTATAATCTCTCTGATGGGAGGCTGAACTCTCTCTCCTTAAGGTTCTCCAAGGAGAGGTTAGACATCCCTTATGATMTTCTGGGACACTGCAGAAAATAACSCCTTTATCTTGGCTGGCAGYTGCAGGAAAACAGCTCTTAATAGCATCTCTGATGAACGACGGTTACTCATTTCACTGACAATATCTGTCTGAGACACAAATACAGGGTTTTTGCAAGCAAATAAAATCCCATCCAACATCTTCTATTACTACTCGTGGTACATTACTACTCATGAGAAGAGACTTTGACCATGAAAGCTCCCATAAAAAGCAACAGCATGGGCCAGATTAGTGACTGGTATAAATTGAAATCTCCAGAGAGATGCTGATTCACTCAGAACTGAGGATAYATCCTTCTATTTTCTGCGTGGAAAATTAGACAAACGACGATGTACGTGAAGGCCCAGCCCTGTCTGGAAATGTCATCTGGTAAAGGTACGGTGGTGCACATGGCCGTATAATCACAAACCACACAGTGATTACCGAAGGGAAAAAGATGGCCTTCCCTTTGCAAGGATCTTCTGTTGGGTTTTGAAACTGCTGCTCTCTCACTTGTCTCGAGAGGAAAATGTGAAAGAAAACATTGTGTACGTCTGTTTGTCAGTCTTTTCAGGTAAACAAGGATCTCCCGGTTGTTCATCTGTAGCACATTTCCAAGTAGTTTAACAGCAGCCAAGCCTGTTTACGGAAACTGTGCTTGTTTTTCTACCACTTCTCCTCAGAAGCACTCACAAGTCCTGATTTCCCAAACTGCCGCGGCCGTGATCCTGGATTGCCGCGCTGCTAAGCCTCCCGTTGGGATCAGCACCTGACTGGGAGCCCAGGCGGCCAGAAAGCTTTCCTCTGGCTGCAGATCTGAGCACACAATGGGTACGGGCTCGGCAGTGACAGGGTCCTCCTAGCATCCCCTTTCCTACCCCCTGACCACCCTTGGTAGAGGATTTGCCTCCTTGCCTTCTAACAGCAATGTACAGGGTTGCACCGTCCTGCGGTGAGCTATCCCGTAAACAACAAAAAAATGAGCTTATAACTTTAAGCCTCCAAATGAAATAAGAAGCTAATTTGCCCCATCGCAGTGCTTGCCATCTGTAAGAATTAGTCCCAGGGGGAAATGAATAGAGCCATTATTCCTACTGTGCTCTTGGCTGTGTAATTCCTACAGTGGTGAAACAGTAGACAGCGAGAGGAAAAACATAATACTTGTGTGACCAGGCTGCCATTGGCTAAACGAGGTTGTGTGTATCTTGTTCGTGAAATGAGGAGTCGGGCAGACAGCTTAAGGGGTGACAGACTTCAATGTCCAAAACACTTCTTAAGCACCAAGTAATTAAAGCGCTGTGTGGAACGGATAACAGAGCTAAGAGGCAAGTTAAAGGTTCATTTATTGATRTCTGAGGCTTGTGAATGACTCTGCTGCAAACCATGGAAAATATCGGCCTCTGACTGCAATTATATTTATGCTCCCTCAGAAAATCTCTCGCTCCCTTTCTATGTCTCCTGTGTTCTCCTTTTGTTAGAGATGATGTTAAAAGTGAAGCATGACGGCCCGTTAACCCTCGCTGGTTGATCCGAGCAGCGTTGTTCTTGCCAGGGGAGGCTGGATTCTCCTCTGGTGGAAACTGGCCCGATTCCCGTTTTGTACTACGTGAAGATGTGGCCTCTAATTTTTCAGCTGAGCCGAGCCCAAGCCATGAAGTAAAAGGTTCATAAAGTAAGATTTTCCAGTCTTAAGTAAACGTTACTTTATCTGAGAGGAATGAACAAGAATGAGCGCAAGCACAAGGAGCAGGAGACCAATGTGTGAGACTGCTCTCCAGGGTGAAAAATGGTCCCAGGAAGAAAATGGATGCTCTCTCTGAGCACAACCAAGCAARCACCGCCTCCTGGAAAGGTAAATTTTATGTCCAAGGGAGCATCTAGGAACTCCCCTGCAATCAAAGCTTGCTGTGCAAAGAAATAGAAATGCCTTTATCTCTTATTTCTAAGTCAAGGAGTGAGGCACAGTTAGCRTAACTCATTACATGTCTTAAAGACCTGCCCAATATCGTACAAGAAGTCCCAGTTCAGGGACTTTGCCCYCAGACCTCTTGGGTTTCTTTGTCCCATTTACTTCGATGCTTTTCAGACTTTCCCAATGAAGAAATAAGTGAGTCTACTCATGACAGGACCTTCCGGATTTGGATTGGTGCACCAGTCCAGCATTCAAAATGGAGAATCATTGAGCCTGGAGAAAAAAAAAACCTAAAATGCATCATTGGAATGTCACCCTTTCAGCTGAGAGAAAGACTGCTGTAGTAGGAGTGAGGGAGACAAATTTGAGGGCCAAGTAGGTGATTCTGCRTGATAATCATCTGTTCTTGTGCAGCCCAGCACTACTCAGTGCAGGCACTGGTTCCTGCGAACTTTTGGCTGCTGACACGACTTTCATTGTTTATGATATTTTTTTCTGTCTAGAAGCACTCTGTTGCTGTTCAAAGACAATAACATCTCCATCGATGCTGCTGACCTGTCCTACTACTTCTGYTTGTCCCTTTCCTTTTCTGTTCCATTTGACTTTATACCTTATTCTGTGCTATAACTGGAATTGTCCCTCTCTCCTCCCTTCCCATCACCCTAGATCAAAGCCTTTCAACATCATGTGTTTATCATAATCTTTCTTTCCCAATACAAACCCTGAACCTCTGTGCGTCATGCCCTTGGTATTTGCTGTGATGTTGGCCTTTTTTCATTTTAATTTAAAAAAAAAAAAMCACTGGGAGTATCAAATCATCTCRGCCACCTTGAGGATCCGAGCAAGAAGATGCAACAGAGACTATGTGTCCTTAAACAAATTGCTTCACTGCACCATGTCTCATTTCATTCATCTCCCTTCCTCCTAGTTTATCTTCTTGTATTGTCTTTGGAACCTCCTCATCTTGTAGACTGAATTTTATTAGTTTTTTGTTTGGTTTTTTTTTCCGTATGGGGACTCATTTTACACAGGACCTCTCAGTACTTCTGCAACACAAATTGCAATACACCTGAGGGATTGCAAAAGATAGGAAAAKTATGTCTGAACGAGGGCACGCCAKCTGCCAAGCCCACAATGGCTTTCTGGTGGAGAAAGCAGGCAGGCTGAGCATTAGTATGTCCTGAATCTACAGTGGAGTTTGAATATCATTTTGAGMCCGAACATCTTAGACTTTGAATTGAAGAGGAGCCCAGAATTTGCACTGAGAACATGGCATAGGAGCACCAGGCAGGAARTTAGCAACCCTTGCTGTGTTTTACCGAGCCGAGGCACATTTTGACGTTTTCTTTTTAACTTGTGGTGAGAAAGAGGATTTGAATCGCAGTGGAAACGGATCTGCAGTGTTATGGCTCCTCAGATAAGGGCCTTGTAGGGTAGGGTCCAAATCACCTGCTTACCCAAATCTTTTCCTGCTCTAAAGATCAGTAGAAGAAACACCTTTGATGCAGAAAAGGCTTCTCAGGCATGGTAGGCAGGTTCAATAGGCTTTGCAAACTCAACAGCTGCTCTCACATCACTTGGATCTTAGTGTCCAAGAGGCGAGGTGGTGGTGTTCTGCATGAATGGTCTGGTAGGGGAGAGAGCAGATTTAACATCTCCTCCAAGACCAGCAACTCTAACAGCTTTAGCTCCTAAAAAAGGAAACCTTAACCAAATTAATTGCTTATCACATTGGGAGCTGGTAAGGGGTGTTTGGGGGATGTAAGTGTATATTGGATGTCTGGAGAAAGAAAAAGTATTGTGTTACTGACTGAAGAAAAGCACTTTGCAGCCAATTTGCACAGTTTGAGCTCGTTGCCATGGTGTTCCTGCAGGAGTGGGAGTAGATAGGAACTTGCTGTGGGATTTGCAAGTGCTGAAGCCCTGAGGTCTCTTTCTCCATCCACCCCACAAACTTGTCCAGCTATTAATTGTACAGGAGAAGCTTACCAGATCCACTAATGGTGAGCCAATAGTTTACTGGGAAGGGACCAAAACAAAGCATGGATTTTACAAAAGGCWACACCACTCATATTGATTCCGTGCTTGCAGACGAAACCACATGGATGAGCCTATGCACACGCAGTGGAAAAGCGGAGGCTGGATTGCTCTGAGCTGCCATTATGTTAACAAGATGGCTACCCGCAAACCTGCGACCCAAAGTCATATGTTCCTATGGGGAATATCATAGCTCAGAACATTACGTCAGCCCCACACAGTTCTCTAAGAACAGCACTGCCTTTCCACTCAGCGCTATATATTCCTCCCTTTCGTCTCTTGGAGAATTACCAGAACCGCTACTTCTAGGCATGGAAATCTGCCGCCAGATCCTAAAGCCAGCTAACACATCCCACAGAACACTTGTGTTCAGATGGGTGGACAACATCATAGGTCAAGGAAATGTGTCTTGTATTGCCTCCTCTGTGCCAGCCTGGCATGGTGACAGTGACCTTCTCAGGTCCCTGGATCTAGTCCTGGGACCTGAGAAGGTCACCATCACTACAGTAATGAGACGAAAAGGAGGTCAAGACAAAAGAAAGCTAGGTGCGGAGAAAGCTTCTTGCAAGGGAGAAGAATTTCAATTAAAACAGCAGAAATGTCCCCAGAGATGTGATGTACCAGCCCTTTGGAGAGATGAGATCCATTCATATTGAAGAATGCCTTACCCTGATCCGTACAACGTTCCCAGGAGGATAGTGTGGGTCCATCCAGCCCATGCGTGTCTCAGGATCAGTCTCCTGGGCTACGTTGCTGCTGAGTYACAGCATATTTTTCTGTCTCAGACCTGTCTTTGACAAGCCCCTGCCAAATGCATGCATGTGACCCAGCAAACACAGATTCAAAAAGTGTGATAAAATGCTTTGCTGAATCAAGGCCMGGATCTTTTTTACTCAGCATCCACATGCTGTTTGCGGTTGCCGTTAAGTCTAGATGCAGACATTGTGAACCCATGTTTATAACTCTGATGCTCTTGACATCACCCTGACTACCCCCCCCTGAGGACTGAAGCCAGGGGACAAGGGAAAAGGTGTCCACTTCCACCCTTCAGGAGAAAGTTTTCCTTTCCGTGGTAGACATCTGTATCMCATACGTGAAGAATGGATTATATTCAGACCACCTATTAAGGTGCCTAAATGGATGAAGATGCCCCAGATGGTATTTCATTATGTGGCAGTGATAAATAATTCAGACCACCTACTCTCAAGGCTCCTAGGTGCTGCCCCTGGGTCTGTGGAACGAAGCAGTCACGACAAAAGGATTAGGTTCCAGGAGCAGGTGGTCGAAAGACAGTCCCATCTTCTCTCCATACCCTAGGAAAGGAGCCAGGTAGCCCAGGCTGCTGGGTAGTTTGAGTTCTCATCACACTTTGCATTTACCAGATTAGGAACCTGCATCTATGAAGGGCACCACAGCGAGCTGAAAGAGTATTGCCCATGGAGGAAGCTTCTTTGCCACCTCTGAGTTTYTTTCTCAGACTGATGAGGGTGGTGAAGCTTGTCAGCCAGCACAGATAGATAGAAAATCAGCCATTAGACACCCTGTGGTTAGGGTCCCTCTCATTATTTTAATTTTGGTTTTGCAGTGAGACAAGCTGGCAGCCTTGCGCTGTGCTTGGCACTGCAGAATAGTTTAATAATCACCTAATAAAACTTTTAATCTGGCTTCCCACATCCCCTCCCTTTCCCAGATCCCTGCCCTTCCCTGCACCCTCTATCAAGGATACAGGGTCTTGCATAACACGTCACTGCTGTAGCAACCTTCTTCTCGCTGCTGCTGCAGGTATTCAGGTATTTGCAGATATTATAATAATTTCACTCTCTTTAATCCAATTGCAGCCAAAGCTGCCATTTGTAGTCTGTCTCCATGAGTTTCCTCCCATTCTGTGGGGTTCCTGGTTGTGTCCAAGGGTAAAGGAGAATCTGGATCTAGATTTTATGTTTATTTGGTCTACAGCACTGTGGAGTAGTTCAGTACAAATGGTCCTTATACTGAGATGGCTCGAGCTGTCTTTGTAATCTTGACTGTTCCTGGTGGTGATGCTCCAATGAAACCTTGAACTTCACAGTCTGTATTCTTCCAAGGAAGGCATGAAAATAAGATTTCAGGCACAAATGTTAAAGAGTGCCTAGCAAAATAAATCACCCTCCTCCAATAGGATTCTGGATCTTTATTGTAAACATTTTTCATCTAGTAGGGTTCTGATTGAAATTAGTTTAGATTCYGACCTTGAACAAAAATCACAAATTTGTAGCCTGGAATGCAGATCAACAACAGCATGGGCATGTCAAGGTGACTGCAATCATGTCTTTTATGGACTACGGGTTCCCTTCTCTTTCTTGCACTGTTAAGGTCAGGCAGCAGCCTAAGGATAAGTCTATTCAAAGAAACAGGCCAGCTGAAAAAGTAACAATTTTTAAAAAGGGTGGAAATTGAACTATAGATGTGCTGTAACTGACAGTCCTTTACAAAAACTGCAGCTGAGCAGCAGGAGGCAAGGCTGCTTGTTTGTCTTGTATCGGATGCTACCCTTTGGGCCAAATAGAGGAAATGGAAATTATAACCCTTCTGACAACAGCAAGGCCTCCCTAGCAAAAAGMCATTTATGGAGGGCAGGGAGAGGGTGAGATACAGGCATGGACAGAATGGAGCCCGCAGAAAGCGCAGAGACCTGGCTGAGGAGACTGGTGAGCAAGAGAGTGCAGGTTTCCAGTGTGATAAAGACAAATTCCCCAAACTGCAAAAAGGGATTGTCGGGACTGGTTTGAAGTCCAGGAWGCTGCTGGACTGAAAGCAAGCCTGTGCACTGGAATTCATCAGGCAAGTGGGACCAGAAAGGGCAGGTGGAGACACTCGTTTACAACCCTTTTTGTTTCTAATCTCACCCAGTCTGTGTCTTCCCTGTTTAAACCCCAAATGAGTAGTTCATTCTTTTTCATGTTCTGAGCTATTGGGATGGAGAGTCCTTCTGGTGACTTCGGAGAGAACGGATGGCACAGGACAGGGGTGAATGGGACCGAATCCTTTATGGACAGTGCTGGTTTAATGTGTTAATCAACCCACAGCCTGATGCCACTGCTTGAGAATATGCTAAAACTAACTTCAGGGCTCCTAGCACCGAACAAAAAATGCTGCAGCTTACTGACTCCCAAAAATAAACTTATTGAATTCATTCAAACGSTTTTCCACATTTTACTCATCCTAAAGTGGATGTATTCACTAGATTATATGGATCATGTCCTAAGAAGACAAATTTTCCTGTTGAATCTAAGAGGARCTGAGGGTTACAAGATCAGGCACCTTTCTACACTGAAAACATCTATATTTATGTGACTTGAATCCCACTGAATACCGTTTAAGTCCTGAAATACCTGTGTGGATGTTGCAACAAATGCGTGGTTGGAATTCAGCAATCGAGTTTGATAGCATTATTCACTTGCTGAAAGCAGAGCAGAGTTTTTGCCAGCTAGGGAACTCTCAATGTTGTATCTCCTCCCTGGCAAAGTGAAGTCAGTAAGATGGATACTGTGTGTAGCATTTTATTTATCAAAGGCATTGTTGAGTGATGGAAAGTAAATTAAAAATAGCTTCGACCAGGCCATTTGGGGTGAAAATTCTCAGTGCTGTGCGAAGTGTACCAAGTCTTCAATGGACAGGCAGTTGGAAGGACATGGATTTGTCCCATTTTTCAGAAGAACAACTCCAGCTGTTCTCAGCTCTGGAATAATCTTTGACTGAAAAAGAAGTTTATTGCCAATTGATAGAATAGCACCATTTTTGATGGACAGTGGGGTTTCACTAAGAGGAATCTTATCCAACCTCTGCCCTGGGTTGACCTTGCTTGGTTTGTGAAATCGGAGAGGATCCCAGGCCTAGGTGGCCCAGCATGTGTTCAAGTAAACTTGAGGAAAGCCAGCAGGCAGATAAAACGGGTAAATGTCTAATACAGCAAAGTTTCCTGCTCTGTTATTGTTAAAAACATATCTATAGGATCCTTTATTTAAGAGGTCATTTTGATTTGTTTCCCATGTGCTTTTTTAAAAGTCAGTGTTTGGCATCTGATACCTTGTGCAATGTATAATCCCTATGGTCCAAAGAGCTTTAGASCGCCAGGAAATCCAGAATCTTGGCATGAATATGGGGCCAGCTCCCATAACACATGGCTGCATGACTTTTCTCTGTTTGTGGTATCTTTGTGACACCATGGTACGTGGTGTACTCAGAAATCAGCTGTGGGGTTTGCCTCAGAGACCCTGTGAGAGAATCCCCCCACCCCTCCCAYCTAGTGCAACTTGTAGGARCCCCAGACAAAGAAGGCTTGTTCTTTCAAAAGAAATAAATGATGACTGGAAAGAATAAAACACAGAAGGTTGCCCCCCTGAAGGGAGGGGAAGAGAGGTGGTGGCCAAAGGAGTGATTGATTGAGCGCAGCCCTTTGACACCTAAATGCATTCTCTACAGCGGTATGTGTGTGCGTTGATGCGCCGTGCAGAGAGACAGGCAGCCCTGGAGGGTCAGCCCCATGCAGATTGTGGATCCAGGGGTAAATTGCATTTATTATGCAACTTCACTTACATGAGCTCCCTAATCCATCTTCTCTAGACTGACAAGCCCTCTTACATCTCAGCCTTTGAGCAGCACGTTGGCTGGGGAAATATTTAAGTTACTACTCTTTCCTCTCAGCTTTCCCAGATAAAGCCCTCTCCACCTTTTCCTCCCCAGAGTGACCTGAAGCTCAGGATGGGATCCACAGTCTTTGCACAAATGATATCCATGTGTGAGGAATAGCTGCACCACGCAGGTAGCACTGAGCAGGATTACTTYTGTTTTAAAGAATACAGACACATGCTTACATTTAAATTGTTTAAATTAACATCCACGTTGGGGGGAGGATAAAATATTGCAATTACTCAAGCAAATGCTATCTCCTGTTMTAAAGCAGTAATAAATTCAGCTGCCAATATTCAGTGATCTGGTAGGACCAGACAATGGAAAATGGGCTTTGGACAGGTGGGAGAACTTCTGGTTCCCATCAGCTGATGATCTGATCCCTGGAAGTGTCTACTGAATACTAACTGTGAAAGAATCTACCTCGGAAGAGCCCAGTCCCTGTGGTTACCACTGTGATTCCCCACATATACTCCCTGATGGACCTAGAACACCTCCAAATACTAAATGACRTTATACTGCAGTCCATTTGCACACACATACCAGCATTTCACAAAAACAACACGAAAATGTCACTAGCTTTGATCCATGTTTGAGATATTTTTTTCTTCTTACTCTAAAAATATTATTGACTTCTACATGTTCCCCCCCACCCGTTCTTCCTTCATGAGACTTACAGAGCTGGAATCCCAGACTAGAAGGACTTTATTTTCCCAGTGGAATAATAGCAATACCAAAAAAAAAAAAAAAAAAAAAAAATCCCAAATTATGAATTATGTCCTTCTAGAAAACTTTCTTGTAACCATGGCATATGAAGAACACCCAAAGGAGAAATCCCATTGGAAAAAAAAAAAATTGGTGCACATGGAGAATTCTCAGTTTAATGGTTCTCTGAGTAATATGCTCATCAGAAATTCTCACAGATAAATTTTCTCACTCTCTATATATCTCTAACCAGAATTATAGAGRGGAGGCTTTCATAGAAGGCCTGGCATTAAATAAAGGTGAGACTGGCCACTGCCAATCCTAACAAGAAACTGGTAAGTGATAAGAAARCAAATCAATGAATGAGAAACAATTATTCTCCACTAGCCAGTTAAAACTGGCAACTTGRGCAGAAATACGAGTCTAAGAACTTTTCTATTTTGGGAGAGTTAAGAAGTTATTGTAGAATGATGAAAACCATTTATGCTTAAGCTAGAAAATGGTCAAAAGCTAGTATTTCTGCAAATGTTCATCTCAATATGTGGATGACGTCTAAAATTAAACACATCCTCAATTTCTGTTGGGAGTYGGATCCTAAATGTGGGGTTCATCTCATCTGACTTAACTATTCRTCTTAGCTAGTCAACCAAGGTTCATTTGATAGTCTATGGGATGGGAGATGAATCTCTAAAGAGTGTTTCCTCCTTTCTGGAGGTGCCTGTTTCTTCCCACAGATTAAGAAGAAAGCCAGTAGTGACTAGCTAAGACTTAAATGTCCCATCTAGGTGACATGGTTAATATCCAAAGTGACTTTCACTAGAAATGGCAGGGCAATAGTCTTTCTTTATGCAAAAAYTGGAGAGAAACTGCTGAGTCTGGGAGTCTGGGATGCAACTAGAAGTAATCAAGATATTGTAGCAAAGCACGTTACTGTTTGTACCAACAGTATTTGGGTTTCTAGGCCCCGCTGATGAAGAATTGGTGATTTATGTTAATATGTGTTACTTCTTAGCTGAGGTAGCAAAGGAATGTGTGTATAGTCATGTCTCAGTTCAGCTGCTCACTCATAGGTACTTCGTCAGTTAAGAWGCCCTGAAGTGTCTTAGACACAGGATTACTGGGAGACCTGCAGCTTCTGGAGCGACAATTAGAGGTTGGATTGGATAATGYGCGACATCCAAAACAATGTTAAATGCCTGCATGCTGGCAACTGAACCCTGTCCCTGCAGCGAGGTGTGCAAGGTACAGCAAGGCACGGATATTCCCAGCCCTTTTCTTTTTTTTTTTTATGTCATATTGCCAGGGACATCCTGTGTCATGTAATGGGATATGGAGAGGCCTCACGCTGGAGAAGCTACTTGGGCATACTAATTAATTAAGATGGTGAATCAAAAGTGAGGTCCCTGAAAAAAGTCTTATATTAGGGGGACCACCTCTTCCACTATCAATTTTCTTGTGTCATGTTTGCTTTCAAATAGGAAAAAATGAAGCAGGAAGGCAGAGTGAGGAGAAATCATCACAACAATAAAAAGGGAAGGAAGTCTTTTATGAATGTGCATCTTCTACTTTAGCAAGGATCYAAAATTACTCCCTTTCTATGAACACCACCTGCTCCAAACTCTTACCTGCCTTAATTCTGTAAGGCTGACATAAAAATGACTCTTTAGCAAGCCCCTTGCTCCCTTTTACAGGTCTTTCCCCTGATTTTTCACGCTGCATTTTAATTAGAAGCGCACCTGTGGTCAGAGACCGCCCAATTGCAACAGTCCCATTTTGCAAGGATTAAAGTGAGCCCTCAGAGAGGACTTACAGTGCACCCTTAAGAACCAAATGTAATTACAAGCCCTCCAGATGTGTCACTGCATTGCTAAGGTAAGACTTGTATATGGTAACCAACCCAGGATACACCCGATTTGTGCTGTCAGGAAACTTTCTTTAGGCCACAGGTGCGTCTTCTTCCTCCTATAGAGCTGCTAAAAGCTGTTTTTTCATGYTGATAGATGTTCAGAAACACTGAGCCCAAGTCCTCAGCCCTGAAATCCAGAGGAACCCCACTGAATCCACCAAAGCCCATTTCTTCCGCCCTCAAGGACAGTCACCACATTTTGCAGAACTCGACACGCCGTTCAAAGCCAAACTTTATACCATGTTGAGACTGGTGGTGTCCTGCTGACTGTCTGTACCCCCATGGAGGACTTGATTAAAGGTTCCTCACTCCTAGGCAACATCTATTCCAGACCCAACCTCCAAGCTTTTCCTGTTCTTCTCAAATGTTTGAGTYCTCTCACTGATAGGAGCTGCAAGGAGTTTCTTTTAGCACAGGGAGGGATGATAACATTTTTAGCACCAAGTGTTCGGGAGTTCCAGTGTCAGATTCCAGTCTTCTGCACCACGTCCATTGTTTGCAGGATGTGGCTTTGTTACTGACTGTGAAGGGAAACACAGAAGCAAARTACCTTGGGAAAGGCCATCCCAACTTTTCCTGCATCCTGGGAAAGAGAGACCTACCTACCTAGGTTCTTCAGCTGTTGCCAGTAACCACCATGGAAGATTCTTAGACCRTTTCTAGATGAGTTTGTTTTATCGTCACGATATTCCAACCTTTTGCAGCTCTGAGTTTTGTTTGGACATCTAAACTTTCCAGAGCCTGAAACATGAATAGCAGTTCTGGCTTTCCTATGGTGGCCCATTGTTGCTAATAGTATGAGYCTTGTGACATTTCCTGACCTGGAAATGCCCTAATTCCAACAGCTGGAGTACCTATTTCAGAGAGTCTCAAGCTGAAGATGTCCCTTACTTTCCTTGCTCAGGTACGACCAGATACATTTTCTTGTGTCTATAGGGTCATCTAACTTTGTCATATCTTTCAGCTTTCAACAAGAGAATACAAAGACCATGAGGAATCCAAGAGGTGAAACTTTTACCTCAAGGCAAAAGAACCACAACCTGTCCTTTTAATACCAGTTTTATTGTTTTACATATTCAGGTGAGCTGAATCCYATGTTCCACAACTTAACATGCTGAGATAAGGAAAGACAAAAGTGGAATGATCCCATATTTCATCCCGAAAATCCCAGACAGGGATATGAGCATGTCTGCTGGGCTGTACATATGCAGTGAGCCCAGGGTGCCCAGGATACACTACCATGATGGTAAGAGCTTTTACCTGCACAGTAAGTTCAACCCTTTCACGATGTGTCAGATCCTGTGCATATACAAATCATCGGTACAACGTATGTGCTGTGAAACCACAATGTCCAGGCTGTGTTAACCTTCCTTTTCCAGTGCAGCAGAGCTGGGGCTTGTTTGTCCCAGGACTGGACATTCTGCAGCTGCTGCTGTGGTGGAAAGTCCTGGCTAAACAGCCAAATTTTTCTTTTCCCCTCTGGATGAAATTTCAGAGCAGCAAAATAAGACATCTTCATGGAAAGTGGAGCTGTCATAGCCTTACAAAATTGGCTTGTTTATCAGGAGGCATGGAGTGGAATAGATGAGACAGAGGGGTACATCTTCCCCAACTGTAAAAGGGCTATGTGGAATGAAGATTATGGCTTCTGACACACCTTCATCCCTGGTGGCCTGCAAGTTAGTATCCTTTCAGGATATGTGTCTGACTACCCATGTCTTTGGGTCATGAGACAGCAAAATTACCTCCTTTAAAATGCCCCAGAATGGCCAGCAATGCAAATCCTCACCTAGCCAAAGCACGGCAGCCTGGTGTCGGAGGGGTCTGCATCACATAGCACTMAACTCCTGTGGCTGCAGTTTTAACTCTGACAGCAGAAAAATCGGTCTACCTTGACCTGATCAGTTGAGGCAAGAACTGGGAAATCTTTGCAATATAGTTCTCCCCCTGTGCTGTGATTCATATGGCTATGAATCTCCCCATGCATGCTAGGACGAGGCAGCTCTGTCAGCAATGTCAGAATTAGTAGCAGTTGCAGGAAGAAGGGATAAATGTGCTTTAGCTCAACCACAAGTCATTGGTAACATTCCTCCAGAGGAACACAGGAACCAGTCCATARCATCCAGTGCTCTGCTATCACAGGCAATATGATACCCATAATCAGTTTATTAAGCTGCATCTTAGAAATGTACTCACATAGTGGGGATAATTCCTTCCATTCCAGGAATCACTGGGTAAAGTTTCTAGACTGAGTTAAGAAAGGTCAGGTTAGATGATCATAGGGTGTCTGCTGGCTTCAATGTCTCAAAATCTCTGTAGGGATTTAGAAGGAGCCAACACATTTTCACTTGTAAGTTAGGATTTAAATAGAGATTTGTTAACGGGCTCCTCTCTTTCTCTCTCTTTCCTCTGCATATCAGCTAATCAACATCAGTACYGAAATATTTATCTTCTTTCCCTTTCTGTCCTTCATTTTTCCCCTCTCCTCATCTCTCCTTTCTCTGTCTTTCAGAACTGCATAACAAAAGCAAAACAAAGCAAAAAAAACCCCAAACAAACCAGACTAGGGAAAGCAATACAATTCCATTGCCTCCCTGCCTCCCTCTCTGCCCCTAAATCCACACTTCCCAAACAAATGAAGATGAAATATCTCATTATGCAGCAAAGAGCAGAAAATCACAGRTTTGAAGTGTAATGCTTACTAGTACTTTCAAGTGCAGTCTGTACCACACCAATATMCTACAGAGCCAATGTTCCCCCACGGGAGACACTGAAACCATRGCAAAGCTGGGCAGGGTTAAGGACTGATGCTACTTTTTTTCCTGTGCCTTGAAGGTGCTTTGCCATGTAGGTATGGCTACCATTTCCCCTCTCTGTTGGAAATCGCATCTGGCTATGGAAAATATGGATAAACTTTCTGTTAGCTTCAATTAAGGAAGATCTGGAGGGTTCACGGGTACCTTCATGTACAGCCGCTGAGGACTGAGGGAGGGCAAAACTGCACAAACTTCATTCATGTTGTGCAGTAGGAGTGTGCTCACAGTCAGGGACATATGTGTGGGGACATAAATGGGGGATATTTGTAAGACTTGTGCACTTCTCATTAATAGGATAAATGCTAAGCTGTCCCTGCTGAAAACCAGGTGCCTTTGAAGGAGTGGGCTTTGATTTTTTTTCTGAAATGAGCCAAATTTCTAGCTCATGTTCACATCGGGAAAAACTTAATAGCTTCAGTTTGATGCCAGTGACAGTATTGAGCAACTTGGCAAAGACTCATGGAAAAAAGCCAAAGCCTTTAAAAATAACAACAACAACAACAACAATAATGCAAGATTCCAATTAAATTGCTGTGCCACTGATTGAGAGTAATGCATTGGCCATGGTCTACTGTGAATTTATGGAGCAATGGATTGGTCTCATCTGATTTATTCAGCAGATTAGCCACAGCCACTTTATGACTGAACACCAAGTTCTTCGCTTGCCCTCAAGTTAAATTATTATTGAGGTCAGCAGAGGTATACTGATCCAGGCCAAGTGAGAATCTGGCACAACAGCACCTAGTACTACAGCTACATTTTCCATGATTTTTGTTTTTTTTCAAGAGAGACTGCAAGTTTCAAAAAGAAAATGCTACTTTCCATGAAAAACTAATGATTCAGCATATTAGAGGCAGACAGACAGATAGAAAGACAGATAATATGGTTGAAAGAAGGTATGTCAGCTTTGGTTGACGTATACTGGAACATTTCTGTGTCTTAAAACAGTCAATTTTTTGTCAGTATGGCACAAACATGATGAGCTGACACTGATGAGCTGTTTATTGTGGAAGCCAAGGAGACTCCAGCTCTTTCCTTGCTCTAGATTTTCAGGTGAATTCTCTAARCATTAAGCTACAGATTCAGCCTCCTTTTTCCTGCCCCAGGCAGCCTTTCTTTCTTTTCTCTGCCCAGCAGAAGAGACAGAGAAATAGTTTGTTCATCTCCCTTTTCTCCAAGCCTGGTGCTAGGACTGAAGTTCTGAATCCTCAGGACTGGTGCAGGAGTTGAAGCCAACTCTTCTGCTTTTTTTCTGTGATAGATCCAAAGACTATGTTTTGGCATATCAGGATCACCTCCTCCGGTCAGTCTCTTGAATGTAGTAGTCCCGRCCACTAAATTTCACAAGTGTATCCAGCAAGGTATGAGTACGTGCCTTGGACCAAGTCCTCCAAGGGATTTGTTCAGAYGAACATCTGTCCTCCAGGCATTGGATGGGCCAAGATGTGACTTCTGGGTCAGCAAGGAAGACGCTTTTGGAAGTAGGAAGCACTAAGAAATAAATTTTAGTACTATAATTTTTCATGTGGGTATGTGAAAGATTTGACCCACTCARGGGAAAGTTCTTCCTTGGAGGGTGGATCATTTAGTTATTATGCATGGTCATGAACTGGTCCTGTATATGGGGTGTAACTAAATTTTGTTATGTGGTTCCCTCCTGCTCTGGAAGGGAAGARGTAAAGCTGAATTTTTGGTTTTCTCTGGGTTGTTGGGGATGGAGGAATAGAGGATGRTAAAACAACCTGTGTTTGGGTTTACCCCTCTTTTTCATGTCCAGGTCTGATCTATGCACCCTAGACCRGTGCAATCAGTGGAGAGAAATGTGCAGCCTCGGGGGGGGAGTCACACAAACTTAGAAACCCATTTTAGGCTGCAATTTCTCTATTCTGACTATTACATTGATGGACGTTGACTAGCTCAGATTCAGATGCCTAACTTTTAGGTGTATAAAAATAGGGCAGATGAATGCCAGCCTGTATGCCTGATACGTGCGCAGGGATTAGCAAGGTAATGAAATGTGCCATCTGCTTTTTGTCTTCCTCCCTGGTGGCAGCTTCAATGGAGGACTTTTATCCCAGTCTTCAAGATGATTTCACAGCAAATAGGTGTAGCCATTGGCAGAAGGAAGGTGTATGAGGGATTGCAGGAAAAACTTATTTTAGTAAAAGCATTATAACCTTATTAGTATTATTATTAAAAATGTTCTGCAAGTAGTTATCAAGGTGTTTAGCTTGCTGAAATTTGGATTTATTGGGATTTTGTAACAAAAATAATTTTAAGAAGTGAAATTAATCACTATGTTTATTTAAAAAAAAATGAAGAGCATAATTATCTGAAAATTTAGGAAAGAAGAAAAAATAATCTATATTGAAGCCTGGGAAATGAAAACAATGGGGAAATGTTGGTTTTGCTTCAAGAATCGTTTTTCAAACCTCCTTAGAACACAAACAAGATTTTGCTAAAAGTTTAACTAAATCACCTTTTTATTTCAGACCTCTCAAAACTTTCACCACTGCAGGTTTTCCGGAGGATCTGGAAAAAGGACAATTCTGCAGGAGGGGCTGTTTTTGTAGTATATTTGGACTTGGGAAATAGAAGTCTCCAAATAATCTGAGCTCATGTGGATTTCTCATGTGGATTCCTGACCCACCTTTCACTGTAACTAAGCCAAATTCTCATCTGGTCTATATCAATGTCACAGGGGTACCTCCAACTTATACCCACTGAGGACCTGAATCAACACATTCACACTCTAAAATGCAGATTAATCATCTAGAGGCGCATTAGTTGGCTACTAGTATTTCCCAAGCAGTTCTGTAAATTTGAAAGTTGAACAAGAAGACATATTGCCTTCTTTCCATTATCTCAGTGCGTCGCCCAAGYGACCCTCTGATGGTAATACACATAAATACATCAGAGACGTGCCCAGTCCATGATTAAATACCCYGATAATTTCGAGGCCCCCCAACATATAGTATTTCACGCTATCGCAAACACTAATGCAGTCAACCAGTAGCCACAATCAATTACTCAGAGCGGCTGCACTCGTGTTCCTTCTCCAAAGTTTCTTGATTAGGTGCCAGCTGCGTTAAAGGCCTATCATTTTCCAAAGCAAGAAAAAAAAGAAAACTGCCATAGCGATATCCTCTAAAATAGATATAACCACACTGCCTGCATGACTAGCTATGAAACAGCCCCTGACCAAACTCTTGTGTCCAGGGCTGCTAACAAATAGTTAACCCTCTAACCCATTCTGCATCCCACTGACGGACTGAGAGAACAAACTTGGATAAAGCAACCAAGTCACTGGGAGCCACAACCAGTTCCAAGAACACTCCGGGACCAGAAAGCTCTGGCTGGGTAGGATTTCAAGGTCTTGTCCACAAGGATCCACAATTAAAATTTCTTGTGCTAAAGTTTCATGGTGAAATAAAACCCCTGAGATTCCAACGCTTCCCCGCTCCCCCGCCTTCCAAACACCGCTCACAATACAGCACGGTGGAAGGAACAGAAAACCTCCAGTATTTTGGCAATCAGCGCTGCCCTGTTTTACATATTTCAATTCCATCTTTTGGAAGAGCTGTAAATCTTTCCTCTTATTTTTCCTCTTGTTCCGTCTTCAGCTAGCTTGGCTATGTAATTGCAGTGTTCATGTTACTTGCATGCATAGGAAATGATGCTTAAAGGGAAGGGAACCAAAGGCCTTYCTCTTCCTTTCTCTCCTCAGCTTCAGGGGTGTACTCATCTACGCAGCGAAGTGATAACGTAACATGGCTTGTTTCCTTCTCCCCACCCTCGTTTCTTTTTTATTGCATTTTGTTTGTGGTCTTCAGCTGTCATGGGGTGTTATCTGACAGGCAAGAGCTGGTGATTCTAAATGCTATGAATTCAAGCATCACTCCCAGCTTGACAGCCTGTGCCTCCTCCAAAGGTTATCAACAATCCAAATAGAGTGGGCAGAMGGAACGCCTTGGTCTCATCCTCTCCAGTTCATGGCTTGGATATGACTGAGGTGGTTTCTGATGGAAGGGTTGAGGCCTGTCACTCTCCCTGTGGCCATCTTTGCTAGCAGACAGAAAGGATATAGTGTTTGTCCTTTATTTAAAACACACATTATAATTCCAGAAGCATTGGGAGTASCTGGGGAGCAACACCTGTACTAGAGCAACCAATACCTCACTACTCTACGGGTGGGGAAACCAAATTATGGGACAGGAATCCAAACTGCAAATGGCTCATGCCTGGTGATTCAAAAGGACACCAGAAGGTGAAGGTCAGTTTGCYGGACAGGGTAATCTCAGGCCTTGTCCCTCATTTGTTAGTGTATTTGAGCTGTTGCTCTCCATTGGAGCTCCACACRTGACCTCTGCAGGTAAACCTTGTCCAAGTGGTTCTGAGCAATCAAGMAATGCTTTTAAAGATTTGTGGCTATTAATATTCAGGATCCGTGGGCAGAAAAAGTAAAAAAAATAAAAATCCACCTTAAACTTTTAAGAATAAAATATGTTTTTCCTTCTCATTTATAGAATGAACAAACTTGAATCCTCTCAAAACATAATGGGATTTAATGCTGGTTTTGGCCTTGTCTTTGTGTTCGTACATGACAGCTAGACAGGAACTGTTGATCAAATTGGTTTATTTCATTTAAATGTCAAAAAACAGAAGATTTTTTCCCCCGGAAATGTTCCAGTCTCCATGAAATTTTCAATGGGAAACTCTTCTGCAGTGCAGGCTGAAGCGGCCAAAGAGAGAGAATGAGTCATGTCCCCTCCAATTTAGAGAGTGGGGTCAGGACAATTCCATGGGATGTGGAAGAATGAATTTCAAGTCCCTCATTGGCAGAGCTTGGACCTGTGTCCCCAAAAATTGCTTTCTGCACCCCCACAGTAGTGAGTGCCTGGCTACTACTGCCTGGTAGGACAAGTGCTCCCCAAATGCTTCTCAACCTGCTGTGATGATACTACGTGTTTTGAGGAAGGTATAAGCGGTGTCCTTTCATAAGCAGACAGTTTCACTCCCACATTAGCTGTCTGTGGGAAGCTCATTCCATAGCCTCATCCCTCTTTGGCAAGATCAGGAAGGTTTCTGGCCAGCTCAGTTACTAAGTGGTGGATCCAAGGTGTTTGGATTTGCCGTTGGCCTTCGTTTCACTCTGACRTTCTCTCTGCTTCCCTTATTAGCTGTGTAATTAGGGAGGGTAAGAGTGCCTACAGCTGCAAGTGTCTTTGGAAATGTGACAATTAATTTAAAGAAAATCATGACAACCCATAGCTGGAAACTGTGTCTTTGACGGAAAGAAAAATCATTGTAGCCTGTTTCAYTGAGCATGTAAACATGTGCTTCGCTGATGCCCTTAAGGACTGTCCTAATTTTAACCTTGTTTAGCCTTGAAACTTGCTTTTGACTTTGGTTGGAACAGAAGCYTGTGGTGCAACATGGGGGAACATGCCAATGTGTTTTCTTGAATGAAACATTAAATAAATGGAATGAGGAGGAAATAAGAAGGTAGGAGAAATCAGATGAAAATGGGTTGGGCCGTGGTAAATAACACATTGTTTGTGACAACCTGAGAGTTCCTGTACTGGGGAAATAAATGGGACCATGATTCTGCCAAAAAAAAAAAAAAAAAAGGACTTTTTGATTGCAGCATTGCTGTAACTCCTTGTTCATACACATGGTCTGATGAGCCTGAGAAACAGATCCATTTAGAGCCTGTTTTCTGGAAGAACTGAATAGGTATGCTGGATGCCAGATATGCAAATAGGCAATTGTGTCTTTCCCCTCCTTTTGGATCAAAAGGTCAATAATACTCATGTTTAATTGAGGGGTACAAAATGTAATGTTATTGAGTACTTATAAGCTTGAGAAAATCTGTCAGCTCAACAGAGGAAAGAGGTTTCCTCTTAATATCTCCACTGAGGCAATGGCTGCAGTTCGATTCAGCCTTTTATTAGAGACCAGAGAGCCCAAACGCGGTGGCAGAAGGACAGGCAGAAAGCCTTTGAAGTCCCAGACAGAGCCAACAGCCTTTTAGACTCAACATCAACCAGCCTGGTATTGCACAGCTGTGGGATTCGTCGGACTTCTGCATCTGAGCTCGTTGCTTCAGGCCCCCTTTAAAGTCACTGTCACCAAAGGCATCTAGCACAAAATTGATCTCATCTTTTAACAGAATCCTGCAATAGGTCCAAAGAGTCATACTCAAAAAACTGTGACTCTCTGATGGGTATAAAGGGAGTGTAAAGAGAGCTAGAGTTATAAATGATAAATTTTATTGTGCGGTCAGATACTTTTCTTCTTATGCTAAGGAGTGTACCTGTTGCCCCTTCCATTTCATCTTTCACATCCTCCATCAAGGGTATCTGTATGTAGACAGAGCTTCAAAACTAAAGGGAAGAGCTGATGTTACCAACCTTATTCTTGGTAGCAGAGAAGACTTCCACACCAGTCACAGCAGAGTTTTACCTAATCTGGCTCCCTCTCACATCAGCCACATCTGCCACAGCTGGTGTTTTCCATCCTGCTTCCCTCTGGGTGGGGTTTATTCCCAGAAGAGGATAATCAAGACTTTCCAGCCTCCTTTCCCAGCTGCATTTAGGCCTTTCAGTTTATAATGGCTCAAAACTCTTTCCAGGTCTTTATCAGACCTTCCTCTTGTTTACAGCTACAGTCCAAGGTAGCAAGTCTTTCAAACCATCCTAGCAAGGATTTCACTGCCCAAAATTCATGCTACCCTTCCCATAATCTCTCTCTCTTAACTCCCAGCAATCATTTGGACTAAATTTACAAACATGCTTTATATGGCTGATGTCAAGTGTAGGGATCGCTCACCACCCACACGTGGGAAAACCATGCATCCCCCTGCAGATGCGTGCAGATGCAGTGATCCCGTTGCCTTAAAGATTCATTTTCCTTAATTCTTATAACTCCTTAGTAAACTGTTGATGAGCCTTTGGGAYGGTCCTGTAAAATGAAGAGATTAATTAGTTTAAAAATTGTAAATATTTTCAAATCAAGCACACATACTCAGACAGAAATTATTTTGTAATGGTGTTGCGGGGAGCTGTGTTCCTCTGGTGCAAAACTGTGCTTTTTGCAAGCAGTTTCACTCATTTTACTCATTTACTCATACACCAGGACATTGTGGTATTTGCAAGTATTACAACTCTGTATGAAATAAAATGACAGGGGTATCTGTCTGCCTTCATTTTGCATGAACTAAGCATTATAAGGAAAGATTTCTGCTCAGGATTTGTGGCTTGGCTGCTTTTCAGTCCATGCAGTGTGATGGGGAATCCTAGGCGCTGGTCTTAAGTGTCAGCCCAAGTTTCCTCAAGGACCCAAACTCAAACACTGGACTCAAGTTTACAGAGAAACACTTATGTGTGGTCACTCTTGTGTGGTTTCGGGCACTTTCTGGAGGCTGAGGAAAGCTAAGCATCGGTGTAGGCATCGGTTATATTCCCAGCAGACCTGATTTCTTAGTCGCCTTCTTCAGTTATGTGACTCCAGGACTCCTTTGCTTTACCTGGGGAGGCAACTACACCTCAGCCAGGTCTAACTGTGCTGCAAGCTCCTTAAAGAGCAAGCTCAGTCCAAGACAGCAATCACACCTCTCTTCTAAAGTTACGGTCTTTGTATTGCTGGCATGGGGAGCCTATTAGGAATGTAGCCAATTGTAGTATTACATGTGCTATTTGTCGAAGAAGAATTTTCTTTGCTTTCTCTTGTTTCTCTAGGAAATAGCCACAAATGTCCAGTGTAAGGTTACTGGGGCCACACAAAATTTTATCAGATTTTAACAGCTATTCCTGGAATTACATATTGGTTTGTCTTTTTGAACTKAAATGACAGCAGCTCAGGTGACAATTTTCATATCAGAGCCTGTTTTTTCCCTAGGGCTGCTTGAGGAGTTCAAATTTTACTAAGACACCAAAACTAGAATTAAAGGCTTGGAGACTGGGGAATAATTTTTTTTTTCTTGGTGATGGAGCAGAATATGTTTTCCTAAAGTTCAAAGCTTTGATTAGGGTCCTCTGGGAAAAAAAAGTAGAATCTGCTACAACGCTGTGCTGGAGGAAGAGATCAAGGCAGACTGAAGATGTTGGCAGTGCCTATGTGTCTGTGTGTTGTTTCATGGTGGTGCTCTCTGGAGCAGATCTATCCCAGCGATGTGRAATTGCCATTAATAACTTCCCCTTCACTCCTCCCTAACAAAGTGTGTGGGGGGGGCCCAGCTCACACTGACTCTACCAGCCAAGCCTCTTTGCAACTGCTCGAAGGAGAGAATAGGGCATCACCCTATATTAGAAGGACCACAACTCTCCTTTTGTGAGACTGATGCAATTAACTCCCACCCCACATCTCATCACACCCAGGCCTGGATCTCCTGTCCTTGTCGTAGAGCACCCTGCTCTCTTCTTTGCTGTGATCCCAATATGCCAAATGCACCTTTTTGGCCTGACCTGTGGTCCAGGAATATCTGTGTTCAAGGCCAGGTTGGATGGGGCTTTGAGCAACCTGATCTAGTGGAAGGTATCCCTGCCCACAGCAGGGAAGTTGGAACTAGATGAGATTTAAGGTCCCTTCCAACCCAAACCATTCTAACCATTCTGTGATCTATGATCTATGATCTATGATCTGGATGGAGAGTGGAGGCACAGAGCAGCAGATGGGCACTAGCTTCAAGTCTTCAGCTAGCAACTTCAGGAAGGGGGCATGTCTACAGGGCCCCAACAGACATCCTTCATTGCTGTGAACCCTTTCTTGACATGTGAGATGCACCAAGGGTGGGGCATTTCATGTCTAACTCTGTGCTTCTACATGACCACTGAAAATCAAACCTTCAAGCTTCCTCTGTGCTGCTTTACTGTGAATAAAGTAACAYGTGTGGTRCTTTGCCCATCTCTRTAAAGAACATGAAATATRARGTATTGGTCTTAATGTGGCTCACCYTTAAATTTCAGGTCAAATGAATTCTACAGCTGAAATGTTGAGATAGCTTGAGRCATGGARTGGAACTCATCTCACCTAATTTTARCCATCAACACTGAGTCTCAGCTAAACTAAGTCTTAGCTAGAATAGCYAAACACCTCATCTTTAGCTCAACTAAGCTAAACTAAGCAGTCTYATTAGAAATGTGATAAATCACCTTCTAGAAGTGTTTGTATGTGTTGATAGAGAGGAATTGTGAATGGCTTAGGTTAGGGTCGATGCTTACTTTCAGATGACTGAGATGTATCCCACTGCAGTGGTAGTTCATTTTCCTGCATTGTTTTTAATATTAATCTTGGAAAAGCAGCCTACTGAAGAGGTGACTTGATGTACATGAATTAAAACTCTTGTGAAACACCTCAGGAATATTTCTGAGGTGAAGTTCTTGCTTTTGGCCTAATTACTCTGCTTCTTTCACCAACACACCGATTTTTCACCAACAAATCGATCACTGATTTTTAAGAGATTTTATGTTAGACAGGTCAATTAGCCAAGTGCATGGTATTGTATGTTTTGATAAGCAGCTGTTGTTCTCAGACAAATGAGTTACTGTGTGCGCTTGGGACACATTGTCACACGGGTATGACTTGAGTTCACCCATTTAACTTTTGGCACAAAGCTGCGATGTCCTAATGAGGAGGCTGCTAGCTTAGACTTTCCGCATAGCAGAAAGAGCAGGAGAAACACCTCCAACCGTTGAGAGTTGCCTCTGCAGGGGCCTCTTTCACTTCAGAGATTAGAGCCGGACATGAAAATGGCAATGCTCGTAATGGATAACCCTCAGTTTAAAGCGAGATGAAGCTGGTCTATTTGCCATGCAGCAATCTGCACTTTGGGAAATGTGGGTGAGCATGGGCAGAAACAGTGCCCTTTAGTTTAGGGGGTAATCTGACTGCTCRAGAGCTGGGATGGACTCCAACTGTTTGAGCTGCTTTGGTTTCTTGATTGCTGGTTTCAGTTTTTTCTCCCTTTAACATTTTTTTCTTCTCTTTATTCCCCTTCTCAAAGTGAATCTCAGCAAATTTGACAATAACCCTCCCCCCCCCCCCCCCCCCCCCCCCCCCCCCCCCCGACATGATTTAAATGCCTGCCACTGCTGCTGGTACCAGTGCTGTAAAAAGAACTGGCTCCTGTTCAAGTCCTTCTCCTCTCCAAATGTTTAGGGATTTGGAGCCCATACATACAATTACTGTGTGTTTCTCAGGAAGAGAAAATAGCCAGCAGCTGTTCAGTGTCTGATCAATTATGAGCTGAGGAAGAGGAGTGAAAGAGAGGGGAGTTATTGGTTAGAAATCTGCACACAATTAGGAAACAATGYTAAGAACGGGTGCTTGGGAGACGCTTGGGAGACCTGGCAGTGTATCGTTAGGCTCACAGGTCTGCAACGGTCTCCCAGCATGGAGAGAAAATTGCCCCTAACCTGATGTGGGTATTTTTTCTGCAGGTTTGGCAAGATGAAGAAGGGAGAGGAGTCAGTCCTAGTCTGTGGACKTGAACACTTGAGAGGGAGCCTGGTAAGTGGGTGTCTTGGAGTCAATCTCCCTGCACCAGTCAAGCACTGCACTGACTTTGATGGCAGCTTAGACACCCACTCCATGTGGAGACACATAGGCATAGACATTTTGGTCTGCAAGATGAATCCTGCCCTAGGGGTTCAATTCAGTTGCCCCTCAGAAAGGTGTTGCACATCATTGGAGAAGCTCAAGGCTACCTGGGAAAGCCGTACAGGGCTAGCAAATATTTCAAAGTACCTTAAAATATTTGCTCCTTTAATGTCTTTGAAAGGGACTTTCACTCCCCTCTGGAGTGAAATCCAGAGACTAGAAGGTTTCCCAAACGGCAGTAGACTCCCACCTTTGTACGAATGAATGTAGCACAGAATCCCCATTGCATTTTGTATAAAGAAAATATTTTTTCCACACTCAGTATCTTGTCACATTTTACCTGAGGTGACTGGAGAGGGTAGTGGGGCGATAGATCCTTCMCTTATTAGCACTATCCAGCACCTATGCACCCTTTAATTCAGAAGACATGATCTGTGCAGSCTCCATTTACTTACATTGTGACTGAATGGGGGTTTGGATGATGCTTATGTTTACCCAAGATCCAGGTGACACCTCCTTCCCAGGTAGTCTGTGTTTGGGAGCCAAAGGATGCTTGAGCATTATCTTGTATCATGGCTTGGAAGTTTGAGATGAAGCTGAAGGGAAGTGTTTGTTAGTGACTAAATGAACCCATAAACCCATTGTTTACAGAGCATGTGGGTCAACCTTGAAGAYGTCATGTCCAAAATTTTGATGTGTTCTAGAGCATTTTCTTGTACACTGTTGACTCCAAATCTCAGCAGTCTCAGAGAAACTGCAGCTGTTTTCCCTCAAAGTCTGTTGAGTAATSTGTGATGAAATAGGCACAGGAGTTAACATCCAGCTTCAGTGAATAAGAATAAATGGAAAGAATTTCTTTACAATGTACCTTGGGGCAAAAATGAAAATGTTTTCAAAATTAGTCATTTGTGGGGAAAAGGCTTGGTGAAACCTGACAGTTGAAAATATGTCAGTTTGTGGTTACGTGGACTGAGATCTTTATCGCTGATGAATTTAACTACATCCAACATCCAGTAACATGATTCTATAGTCACTACATGAAGCTGCATAAAGACTGTCTGTCCTTTCTTCACACAGTGACAGAAGCATTTAGTAAGTTCTCTTCCACAGTGTCATCACCATGGATACGTTTACTGTTTGTGTTGTGATATGTGGAATTTTACCTAAAGTCTCAGTTCCCTTGCAGTTACATAAGATTATTTATCTTCATTAAGATTATTTATCTTCATTATGCATAAAGTACTTTTGATCAGGAACACCTGAAAACGTGACCCAAAAAACTTCCAATGTTTAAGAAAGAGAGGTTTACATTACCGTAAAATGGATTTATTATTTCACCTAACTACATTAATTTAAAATTTAGATGTCTAGTCAACATAGCTCTCTGCATGACATATGTATTCAGTGGAAAAAGCTAAAAAGTTTTAATCTGAACCTAAGATATATGGTATGAGCCTTCCTCTGGACATCCCAGTCTTTCCATTGACTAGAGGATTACAGATGATTAGCTTTGAATAGACACCTAAGTCTTAGATGGRTAGAGTTAGGTGAGATTCCAGTTTAATGTCAATGCAGGAAGATGTAATTTCTTTACAGGCTCTTCAGTGATGGTGTTCACCCATAAGATGACAGACTAAATCTGCTGAACCAGATGTTTCATTTAGCTACGTGATAGCTCAAACGCGTTTTTCTCTGGAGCCRTTGAGAGATGCTGACCTCAGAGCAATAAAACTGCATGTTCACAGCACAGTGGTTTTTTAGATTAGAACTGCAATTTAATTAAACCTTTTTTCCAGGAACACTGATAGAGTCCTCCTTGTTCTGCCAAGTGAAATTCAAAGGTCATATTCCTCAACTGGTGCCATTCAGATTAAACCTACAATGTTCTGACCAGTCAGGTATCTCCAAACACTCAGGGYGCTCCAGCCATATATAGCTATTTATGTAACTATGTCCTAGTTCAGTTGTGACAATGCAAAGGGGAAGTCAAAGATGAAAAATTGCCTTCTCAGATGTCCCAGATGAGATTTTTCCTGCATACTGTTGCAGTTTCCACCTTCCCCAACTGACTTGACACTACCTATGCCATTCCTCTTCCCTGTCTCAAATAACAGGGCTCCCAGACTTTTTCATTCCACCTCTGAAGTGCCCTGGGCCTCCTTCTACTCCTTCTTGTAAGTGACCTGGGCTGCTTTCCTCTCTTCCCCTGAACCTCCCACAGAACCATCACAGACCTCCTGGCCTCCAAATTTTTCCTTCTGGTCTCTCAGCCTTGAGCCCTAGTTCTAACTCAATAAGAAGGATGGGGCTCAGAGAAAGACTGTCATGTTCCCTKCTCCAGTCCTTGACTTATAAACCTATTTTCAGAGACTCACAGATGTTAACACCTGAAAGTCCCAGCCTAGAGAAACTCAACCAGGCAATCCTGCAGGAAGTAAAATAACTGCCAGTTGAGCTACCATACCTGCTGAGACATTCATGACAGCTTTTCCCTATACAATGGTTATTTTTTTCCTGACTATTTTTCCCTCATTGCTCTCCTCTTTCTGTTTTCAGTACAGATTTAAGTTTTATGTTTCAGGCCTAAATGTGACTGTCATAGATAATTTGGTTCAAAATACAATTATTTTTTTTAGTAAACAGAGACTGAAATGTTTCTTTACTAGATTATGAATAGTTTTGGCTGGAGATCTGCTGGTAGAGTCAATCAAGTTGGCAAAAAATACTATTTCCTTTTTGTGTTTCTCAGAAAAAAAATGTTGGGTTTTGGGGAAAGGCAAGTGAGCAGAACTACTTTAAATTCTTGATTGGTTACTGAACTTGTAAATAGAGTATTTTAGCAACTTTATTCAGAGACCTACAATGACCATTTCTTGTACTCCTTTTTTGAAAGCCAGTTCATATGATCTACTCCTGACCATCAAAAAATGGCCAAAATCGATGCCAAGTTTGTTGTTTRGGCTCCCTGGATAGTCAATGGAGAGATAAGCACCTCCAGAAGGTGAGTCTTCCCAGCTTCCAGTAGATATCTAATATAACTAAAATGAAACATCCTTTGGAGATGTGTTTCTTCCCACTGATTGTCCAGGAAAGCTACGTGACGAGTTCACGTAGGTTTGATTGAAGAAATTGATTGAAGAAAGTCCTGTGACATTCATTACATGCTCTACGAGAAGAGTCTTTAGGAYCATTCACTTAACGTGAATAAAAGATTTTTCTTCCAGTGTCTCTGACTTATAAAGCACATTATGCTCCCATCAACAGCAATTGTTGTCTGTCACTATCTTCAATAAGAACAAGAACAGGTCCTTGAGGCAAACCCCACATGGGGTGAGTCACAGCAGTTTAGAAAGCCAGGCATCCTGCAAACTGACTCCCTTGCTTTGCTATGCTTTGTGAACACTTCCTCTATGGTGTTGAATTTAAGAATACTGTGATTGCTGCTTCCACACCTCTTACTCTCTGCTTAGTTACAAAAAAAATGCCAGGAAACCTTCTTCTCTGGTTGGTGAGATCCCAGATTTTCATCCCAGTCATCTTCTGGTTAAGTGGTCATTTTCCTGAGATATCTGAATCTGTCAGTCTTTGACAGCTGACATCTGGTCTCCTTCTGGCTTGAATATATAGATGCTTACTAGCCAAGCCAGATTKTATAGGTCAGGCAGATAAAAACCCCTAAGCTTTCAAATTCAGATCCATTCCTTCTCTGGCTGATCCCTCCCTTCCCACAGAAGAGGTTTTGCATATGTTTGGCTGCTTTTGCTATTCAAAACCATCTGATTAATTAAAATCCCCCCATAGCTTAATTCACTTTGCACACTACTTCAGGAATTTTTCCATTCCCTACTCCTGTCCTTGTGCTCTCCAGCTGATACTTTCACCAGGTTCTTCTTTGTTCTCCACTATTTCCATCTTTAACCAGAGAATTCCTCCACCAAGACAATGATCCAAATGAAAGGTCAAGAGAAGCTCTGCGTACSTAGGATAGCACCTGGTATTGCAGGAAAAGCCTGTCCAAAGGTTTTGATTGTTTGTTTTAAAGCAGAGTAGCTTCATGTTCCTACCTCACTCTTGAGGTTTCCTCTCCTTCAGCTAAGTCYCATAGTGCAGCAATGCAGCAGTGCAGCTCCCATGGTTCTTGTCTTCATGGTTCTTCATTGAACTTTCCCCATCACTTCCTGCTATGACTGCTTGAAAATGTTTTTACAGTTWGTTTCCACTGAAAAATGGCTTTGTCTTCTAAAAGAAATTAAAGATCTAGCAACAATGAATCCTGAATATTGTAGGAGATGCCCAAGTGGGACTAATTTTTTGTTTCATTATTTTGTGTGAAACGCATGAGGCAATGAAAATAAATATCATTTACTCGGTTCACAGGAAACYCTTTGTGTTTTGAAGCAGAAACTTTTCTTTCAGAATATGCTGAGAGATTTGGAAAACAGCAAACATTGATCTGTCTTCCCTGCAAAAGAGAAACAGCTTCAGCCTTTTTTTCCCCTAAAAAAATGTTTTCTCATTTCTCCTCACTTCCATTCTCTCAATGGCATTGACCTCAACCTCCCAGTACCAGCAGAAATCCCAACATGGTCAGGCTTTCTTGARTAGCTGTGTGGAGTTATTCTCACTCTCAGTGAGAATACACCATTGGAGTCTGGTCTTTCAGAGACCAATATAAGCACCTTTTTACTAAGGAACRCATGAAAGGAACAGCTTTAAAAACATCCATGTGAGGTTATAAATTGAAAATGTGCCCCTCTAAGAYAAATCCCTTATTAGCTCCTCTGCTTCCAGTATGCCCTCCTTTGATCACCTGAGGCAATGAAGGAGAAAGCAGAGTAATTGTCAATGCACTGCTTGTCCTGTGGAAAAAAAAGAAATTGAGAGCACTGATTGTGGTCCTTTGACCTTCTTTGGAAATGATCCTTCATTCCTTCTCCCCACCAGACTGCCTGGGCTACAGGGCAGTTCAACACTGAGTGACTTCCCAGCTGTGGAGACCTCAGCGTTGATGTGTCCAGGCAATAACAGGGAACTCGAGGGGAAAAATAAAGTAGCACAGACACAGGCACTGGAAAAAGCAACACCTCCTGAATTACCGCCACCACTTCCCGGAGCGGTAGTGGTTGGGTCTGTTAGGGAAAAGRTCTACCTCCCAGCCAACTACTGACTCAGCCGGGCCCATTTTCATGTCCAAGACCTAATAAGATCAAACTGAAGTTGCTTGCATTGGGGTAGCATATAGAGTTTCCAGCCAGGATCACCAACCCCTTGAAATCAGTGCACTCTGGCTAATCATAGCACACCCCGTTATTGGAGATTTACAGTCAAGGTGTGTTGAGACCCAGCAGTGGGTTCAGACTTAACATGGCATGGCTGCAATTATGCAGAAAGTCAGTGCTGGAAAGTGGAATAAAGGTTGTTTGAAGCTGAATTTCTCCCTTCACATCTGGATTAGTACCTTCAGACTGAACGCCGGTCTGAAGTCTCCCCAAAAACACGAACCTGGAGTTAGTTTTAGGCATGCCCTTAAGATGTGCTTCCTTTAGCAGAAAGCTTTTGGCTTCCTGTACAGATCAGCAGTTTTAGGGTAAGCAGAACTCAWGTGAAAAGTTAAATTCGCCCCTGGGAGTAACAATTGATTTATATTGTAATTGCTAATGAACCAGGGCTGTAGATACTACCTTTTAATTTGACCCACGTTGGTAAGTCAATGTTCAGACTCTCACTGAACCAGTATTCACAGATCTGCRTTCGGTTTTAGAGATGCTTTGTTTCACCCTGAGCAAAGCAGCTTTGCACCTTGTTTCCCTACTTGTGACAAGAAAATCTCATTCTTCTCACTCTTTTTCTGTCTCTGTAGCAAAGTATGTCTTTTACAAGGTTTTTTGCAATGTGTGAAAGCACCATTAGGATCTTGGTTGAGAGCTGGCACTACTGTAATATTGGTAATAAGGTGGCAATTTTTAGCAGGCTTATTCTGCCTAAGAAAGTTCAATTTGTCTTTTCATGTTCAGTAAGAAAAACCAGGTGAAGGCTGAGCAGATGAATACCAGGACCTTTCTAGTTTGTGGTTTAAGGTAAACTTGGAACTGTAATAACATAAGCTCAGAGACTTTTTGCTAGTGGAATTGTAATCTGAAAAGAAAACTGATGTATGGAAATCAYATTACCGCTGTCTTTTACATGCACATTCTCAATGCTCTTTTATTTAAGAGTTCTTAACTCTTGACCTCATGACAGATTTATCCCTCGTTTAATACTTAAGATGTTTAGAACATTAGGTAAAAACGGTATTGTTATTTAGGTTACGTGTCGAAAGTCATAGCACCTGGAAAGAATTCTTCTTTGTGGTTTCCAGGCTGACTCCAGAAAATTAGAATTGCAGTGAGGSTATCCATGCAGTTTAATTTAAAATAAAAATCTCAAACCCAAATCCAGACTGAAGCAAATCTCAACAGCATGAAGAATCATTGCAAAGGTTTAAAAACCTTTGCTTCACTTCATCAATATATGCTATTTCCTGAAGGAAGCCAGACAGGTTAATCATATGCAAAATATATATGTATACGCATATATTTCACTCATACACATATATATATGTGTGTATGCATATGCATGTGTGCATGAGTGTGTATATTTATTTTTTTCCCCTTTCTTCTTCATATCAGACTTCACCATATGGCACTAAACCCATCATTTAATGTGGAATTATGAAGCTAATGGAATGTGGAGAATGAGGTCTTGCTTTCCTATTGGTCATCAGGCTCCTCTTTAACTGTTGGGGGAAGACCAAACTTATAAACAGAGGTCTGTGACCATAGAAACACCAAGATCAACTTTGAAATTTCATCACATTAAAATAATTGGCTTATTTTTTTTTCTATACATTGCACAGGAAAAATGCTGGGCATGTGTGTTCAAATATATATATCGTTCAAATATATATATTGCAGTTCAATATAGTAACAGTGACTTACAAGTCAGATAATTCATCCTAGTGAGAGATGGCAATTTTTTCTCCATACAGTCATTAATAGCTCATCCCAGTGAGAGATGCCAATTTTTTCTCCATACTGTCGTTAGTAGCTCATTGAAATAGAAGTAGAATTCAGAGCAAAAAGCTCYGGTATCAGTGGAAGTTTTCAATTTATTCCTGCTTAAGGGCTCCATACACGGGGTCAACAGACTTGTTACTCACTCTTAGTGTGTTTTTCCCATCTATTTTTCCAGCTGTCTATACACATATGTGTGTTCAAATCACTATGGGTATGCTTTCAACAAATGCTCTTGCCCCAGTGGACAAATGGATTTGCACAAATTAGAAATCAGTTAGAAGTTGATCCTGTAGAGTTGAAAATTGCTTAGTTAGAGGCTTTGAAAGTCTCACTGGTTTCTCATAATGTTATGAAATCCTAAACATGTCTAGTCTAAAAAAGACCTCTGGAGGTCCCTACTCCAACCTCTTGCTCAAAAAAAGGGCTATACCCAAAGTCAGATTGTGYCCTTGTCCAATTCAGTTTTGAGCAAATTTTTCATTATATCCAACCATAGTTTCCCTTTCTGCAACTTGTGACTCTTCATCCTTCTGCTCTACATCTCTGAGTAGCTGCATCTCCTCCACCAACCCCATTTATCTAGTGGAAGTCTGCAATTTGCTCTCCCCTTTTCCCATGGCCAAATATTATTGAAAGTGCTCACTACCAGGGAAAGTAAGAGGTACTGATGTGGATGTTTTTTATAGGGTCCCAAGCTTTTTCCAGACAGAGTGTTTGCAGCTTCGTACTTCTCGATGTATATCCATGGTCCTTAGTGGTGTTCATGTCTAAGTTTGGGCCTTACCCTCTACACATTTTTGTCTGTCATTTTCCCTGATCTCCAGCATGACCATGTCTTCCATGTCTCTCATCCTGTGCCTTCCCCTGTGTCATTCCTTCCCAAACTTTATTCCTTACTCACATGAATCTAAAATTGGTAAGCTCAAACTATTTGGTTTATCAATATTTTATACAAAAAATTTTCTTTTTCTCTCCATACTTCTGTCATAGCTACCATAGACTTTCTATATACCTTGACACTTTTGCCTTCAAATGACCCATCTTGTTTGATACATCACGAGAAATGCATCAAGAAAAAAAGTGAATGCTGTCCACTCTCTTTCGGTCAGAAACCTCAAATCTGACCTTCCATTGCTGTCCCTAGAGCTAAACCAATCCTCCATCTTCCCCAAATTGATTACTTTATGTTCMAGCTTCCATGATTTGCTCAAAGGGAGTCTTACTACTGAATACAGAAACCTAACTGCCTGTGTTCTGTGACTTCACCTTCTAGCTTCATGAAGCTCTTCATAATTCTGCCTCTTTCTTTTTGTCTGATTTTCATGCCTGTTTGTCACACAGGTGTCTCCTTTCTTCCATATTTGTACATCAGGTTTCTCCTATTAGGTCTCCTGCTCTGAAACCAGCCTTACCTTTGATGCCTGCAAAAAAATGAAGGTYTTAGTGTTGGTTATGCAAGGTCAATGAAAGCTGGTCTAAATGCCACTGAAAGCTCCACAACATTTCTATTGATTTTGCAGACTCTGGGTTAAAGCTCGCATTTAGAACTATTATGATAACATATTAACCAATATTTCTTTAACATCACTATCATCACAGTCCTGATCAGTTATTTATTATTATGATTAATGTTTGCTACAGCAGTGGTGCTACGTGACCGCAGCCAGGATTCAGCTCCTGATGTGACCTATATAAACGCACAGTAAGAAACAGACTTTGCCCTAGACAAATTATGAACTGAGTAGAGAACTCAGACGATGAAACAGAGAGCCCTTCCAAAGTTGGCAATGTCAACTTTATGGCCAGGGACTTGTCTAACACCTTGTGTACCTTGATTATGCCCTGGAACATCAGAACTTAGCTGTTGTTCCAACAGAAATGATCATTCACCCATCTTCAGTTTTTGCATAAAAAAAAGAAGCCCAAGGAGACAAAGTAACATTTGGAAAGCTTGATGCCAACAGAAATTCCATGTTCATGTCAAGTATATYTATACCACTACCACATCATTGATATCAGCTAAGGAGCTAGTTCTTGGATTTCTTATAATCAGTGGAAACTCTGCTTAAGCACAGTGTGATTAGGGAATGTCAGCTGATTCGTCTAGTTTTCTGCTTTTGAATGGGATGAATTGCACTCAATACTCTATCAATACCTTTGACTAGAACTCTAGCAGCTACAAAGGGAGCCCAGAATGACTAGTTTCAATGGAGATGTCCAAGTGAAATGCCAACACTGTCTAATGAACACTGCTTCCCCCTCCTTAGTATCTGTTAAGAGTCTACAGTTTTCCAGCTGTGGTGGCTTGCCATCAAAAATCCAATCAAAGTCACCTAGAAAAGCAGCGGCAGCATGGCCTTCTCAGAGAGGAGGCTTTGCTCTGTAGACAAAATTTCCTCCCTGGTGATCATATTGCAAACAAGTTCTGCCTCAGAGAGTCAGGGCACAAAGAACAAAAAGGGATTTGAGCGGCTGGGTGGTGGGAAAAGGGAAGTGGAGGGAGGAGGGGGCTGGAATGGGAAAGCGCAGAAACAGTTTTAAATATTTGGAATCTGCAATTGTATTTCCCCCCCTTCCCCTCCCAGAGCTTCAGATTTTTTAGCCCAGATTAGCTATTCCCTCTACAATTCTTTTTCATAAAGGGATCAAGTCCATTGTTTATAGAATTTGCTAATAACAGCCTCAGTCGTGCTGTCACAGCAGAGTGATTCAATTACAAGACCGGACAATAAAAGCTCAATAAAGAAACTCAAATCCTTATTAAATTCTTTTTTTTAATTATTATTAAAAAAATACCCAAGCAGGCCAGGATTGCCAGATCGGGAATTTACGTTGAACAGAAGAATGATATGATCTCTCTGAGTAGCACGGTGCAAATTAAAAGAGGTTTAGCGTTAAGTGTTCATGGCACAAAAGCAATTTTAAGTACCTGCAATCAGCTTAGGTTGGCTAAGCCTAAATATGTACAAATCGTGTAATGGGCAATATCCCTGGCAGTACCACGCAGAGCTCTGACAGATGCGTTCTCCAGGGTTTACAGTGGGTCCTACAGCAGCTCACGACGAGTGTCTGCGTGGGCACACACGCTGGGGGGGCGGGTGAGTGTGAGTGTGAGTGTGAGTGTGAGTGTGTGTGAGTGTGAGTGTGTGTGTGTGTGGTTTGTGGGCCACCTAGTGTCCTGGTGCCGACTAGACAAAACAGTCTGCTTGTCATTTCTGGTAGCACAGATTTTAAGGCAAGAAAAAGAACATTGCAATCACCTATTTTGACAGCTCGCCAATCACAAAACAGGATAAAATGACCCAAGGATGGCTGCACCTTTCTCTTAACTGCTGCTTCAGCTGGAGACTCTCTCAYAGAAGAGCATTTGATCTCTATTTAAATCCTTCTTCCATTGGGAAATACATTATTTCTCTTGCTCGTCATCTCRATTGCTAGTTATCTTTGCTGCTTAGGAACTTACATTTTTTGGAGGTTTGKTTTTTTTKTTTCCAACCTGGCATAACTAGATGTCAACCTTTTTTAAAGTCTGCCACACTAAAAATCTCTCCATTATGAGAAAACTTTGTCCTGTATAAGCACTTAGAGACAGTGACTCAGACACATCTTAATCTTCCCTATGTTTAACTAAACAGTGGGAGCTTTCTTAGTTTCTCAGTGCAGCATCAGATTTCCAGGCTTTGGCTCATTCTTACAGATCTTCTCTGAATTCTTCCAGTCACACTGGTACTCATTTCCATCCCATCCTCAGTCCTCTGATTTGTCACCAGCATGGTAGTAAAGCCTAATTTCTTTATGATGGAGGACAAGTAAGCTACAGGTAAAGATTTTTTGCATTTGAGGTGTACAAGATATCTCTTGCTTTTAACCGGTTATCTGGCATCTGGTAAGGAATGACCCTCATAGGACCTCTATTCTCCATTTGACCACTTGTTTTTGTTAAATGTCTATGAACTTAATAGAATGGCCTATTATTCTCAGAAATTTGATTAAAATTGGCTCACACATTAAAGCAATTTTTGGAAGCATTGCACAGTCASRTATAGATGTACACACAGCCTGGTGSCATAAATGTCATGTTCGTAAGATATAGGTAAGAGAATATGGCAGAAAAAAAGACTACAAAGAGAGAGCAGCATGGAAATTACATATAGTCCGCTTAAGTTGATCATGGTGAGAGCCTGGAACATTGGCTTAGCCTGCGTGTCATTGTAACGCCTTAGTGAAGAGTGAATGCTCTGCTTTCAGCTTGTCTTTAATGTTATAACATCCCCCCATTGCTGGCCCTACAGGATGACAAGATCTGAAAGGCTGAGGTATTGGAAGTCTGATCTGCTCTGCACTTTCTTGACCTTAAGATGCCACAACAGCCATAATGCTTAAGGTAGGTGTCAAAAATGGGGTTAATCTTGGACATGAGCTGACAATGTACGCTCACAGCCCAGAAAGCCAATTGTATCCTGGGCAGCATAAAAAGCAGCGTGGCCAGCAGGTCGAAGGAGGTGATTCTTCCCCTCTACTCTGCTCTTGTGAGACCCCACCTGGAGTACTGCGTCCAGCTCTGGGGTCCTTAGTACAAGAAAAACATGGACTACTTGGAGCAGCTCCAGGGAAGAGCCACAAAAATTATCAGAGGGCTGGAAGACCTCTTCTATGAAGAAAGGCTGAGAGAGTTGGCATTGTTCAGCCTGGAGAAGAGAAGGCTCTGGGGAGACCTTATTATGTCCTTTCAATAGATAAAGGGAGCTTATAAGAAAGATGGGAACAGACTTTGTACCAAGGCCTGTAGTGACAGGACAAGGGTCAACAGTTTTAAACTGAGAGAGGGTAGGTTTAGATTGGACATAAAGAAGAGTTATTTTATGATGAGGGTGGTGAGACACTGGAACAGGTTGCCCAGAGAAGTTGTGGATGCCCCATCACTGGAAGTGTTAAAGGTCAGGTTGGACAGGGTTTTGAGCAACCTGATCCAGCAACAGATGTCCCTGTCCATGGCAGGGGAGGGTGGACTAGGTGATCTTTAAAAGTCCCAAACCATTCTATGATTCTATTATTTTAGCAGTCTTTAAAAGAAAGGAAAAAAAAAAAAGTGTCTTGCTTCTGCTGGTAGTTTTATCTCCATCTATAGTCAATAGAGGGATAAGCAACAGCTGCAGGAAATGCTCTCTATCTCAGACACTAAGGGATGGGATGAATTACCTTCTGGCAATGTCTACCAGAGGGCAAATCACCTGGGCTATACAGCTGTCCCTTAAATCTCCCTCTCAGATGCTTTGTTTTCTCCATTGACAGGGAGCCTGGTCATCTTACTTTGTCTAATTACTTAACTTTTAGACAGCACAAATTAAGTGATGTGAGGACCACCTCGTCATAAATTCGGTGGAAGACTGGTAGTCTTCCAAAACAACACAATGAGAGGTGTGAAAGTTTCAGTTGTGATCTGGCCCTTAGTCCCATAGCCACTGGGAACTGTGGTGTGCACATGGTCACTGCTGGATCCAYTGTTGGATGAGAAAGCTGTTGCAGTGCCAGGCAGAGGACAGCAAAACCGGAGAGCCCTCCTAAGAGGCTGAGTGGCTGGYTGAACACCTCTGCTGGTGCAGTCATCGTAGTAATTGTAGGAGCAGATCCATGACAGAGGATGTGCAGGTATTAAAGGAAGTTGGACAGTGTCAGAAATGAACAAATAAGTGGAGGTACATGGTGCTGGAGTGGAAGGAGGTTGCCACAGCTGCAGTTTATGAATGTTTCCTGGATGGAGGTCATGCTGTATCTTGGAAACATTAGAGGTCTTGTCCTTCAATGGACATAGCTAATAATATAAGTAAGGAGAAGCAAATGATACTAGTGCTAGCCTTTGATAGGGAGATCATCACCCAAAATTTCCTCTGCTGTCACAGACCCCTCTGTTGGTTTCATCCATCTTTAGATAATTGTCTAAAATAGATGGCATGCCATGCCCTCTCAASTGACCTTTCACTGATAAAAGCAGGTAACGTGGCTTAAGGCAGGGGCTTACATTTTAAATGGCTATGATTAAGGGAGATTAATTCTACCCTCAGCACTTAGTCTAAGTTAATCATCAAGGCTCTGCCCGTCAGCTCTGTAAAGAGATGTGGAACATTCACCCCATCTTTGGGTAGTGCTTTATGATTGCTGGGATAAACCGTCCTCCGAAGTGGCAGTTTCTCTGCACTGATTATAGAGTGTGGAATGAGAAAGCTCTTCAGAAGGGTGCTTCAGTGACTTTCCTAAAAAATCAGGCAGGATGAACATGGGCTTTTAAGCCTTTGCAACAGAGGCCCAGAGATTTTCAAGAGCTGCAGCTGGGTCCTGCCTTTATCACAGGCTGACTGTGGAATGATGGATCTCYTCCACTTTTTAAGGATACGATGGGGTGTTCATTCCTGATGCTAACAACCRCTACAGATGCACTTAGTTTGGGGTTTACCTCACCTAATGTTTACCATCTAAAACTTAAATGTTGAGTCCTATCCTGGATTGGATGTCTAAGACATAAAGTAGAATAAGTCATCTCTCAAAGTACCCATTTCTGCTCATGGTTCGTTTCTCCCTAGCTTGAATGAAATGCCCAATTTTTAGGTGGCCACCTTTAAATGAGTGACATCTCTGCCTTCCAAGATATAGATGAGCATGACTGATGTCTGCCAGATGGAGGTAGAGCTCTTAGAGGTGTTCTCATATGCCTTAGGTACACAGCAGGAAGTTTCTTCTGGTTTGAGTAGCGAACGCTGGTGCGTTGGAAGCAAGAATGATCTGAATCTGTTCTCTTTTCCCTCCTGAATTAGGAAACACTCACAAAGCATGGTAACGGTGAAGCAAAGGTGGCCTTCTTACCCATACTAAATAAATGCAAATGATATAGGCTGATCAAATGCAGCTGACTGCTTTGGACACTTTATTAATTTTCTCATATAAACTTCTCAAAAGTGGAATGAATTTCTAGGCTAGCAGGCATACTTTTTTAATTAAGAGAAAAGCATTTATTAGAACGGATGAGAGYGCTAAATCTGACCAATATACCTTTGAAGCTCCCAGCCCCCTGCTTTATTCCATGCACTTACACTCCCTGAAATGTGGCATGGCTTTATATTTCACAGCATCCATAACATGGATTTATCAAAGGTCACTATGGCAACATCCAGGCAGTCCGAGACAAATACGCGTATGAGCATAGAAACAGGACAAAACAAACTGAAATCGCCCTGTTCCCACCCAGTCTTCTCCCCTGCCCCTTCGACTCCAAATTTAGATGAATGCTATTATTAATACTCCAGTCGATATTACCTCAGCAGAGATTGAAAAGCAGGAGAGAGTTCACACTGCACATACGGAGAGGAATATCGATGTTGTATAGGCACATTGCACGCATAGGATCACTGGGGCTGTGGGTAACTCTGCAGAATAATTGTATTGGCATGTGTGAATTCTGGGAATCAGAACCTCCTAATATTTGTTTTGGCTGTGTTTCCATGGCAATAAGTGCACTTGCTATTAACTCTCTAGTTTATTACTAGTCTTTATTCCTAGTATTTGGGGGAGGGGTTTATTCATATTCACTTTGGAATTCCAGGCCTTATATATACATGAACCTGAACTTACTAACACTGAAAATATATATATATATATAAAAATATAAAATGAGGCACTCAGAGTCACGAATCTCTACACTAACAATGGTAAGCATTTTCAGAAGTGATTGAGAACTTTGAGATACACCAGTCCTCTTTTACTAATAGTATTTGAAGCTGTTCTTTTGGAGACGTCTAACCACAGCTGAATTTATAACATTTTTTTTGCTTTATTTTGCTCATTTTGGAAAATGGGACACACTTAGCATTTTAYTCCCTGGAAAGAAGGAAAAGTGTCCAGAAGGTGACAGAGTTCAGAATATTTTTTGCTTCTCTGATCACGTGTATATKCATACATTGTTATATATTGCGCACACAGACCAACACATGCACAAAAATCTATGTGAAAAAGTATCAATGGGACTGCAGTTGCAAARTGAATTTCTCAGTAATTAAGATAAGCCAAAATAAAATTTGCTTGTGAAACSTTACCTTTCTCCCTTTTAATACATATTATCTTGCAACTTAATGATATGGTAGCCTACTGTATTTAAATGGGAACCTCCCATAATGAGAACCATGTCCAGATAGCAACAGCAATTCGTTATAAAATTTTAGCTTTCTTGTGCAGTAGTTGCTTTCAGGATGTATTTTCCACCCGTAGTTCAAAGGCTGCTCTGAAGACAGCACTGTTCGTTTCCTCCTGGGCTTTTTTTGGCATTCCTTAGTGGTTTTCCAGTGTTCATCATCTTCAGAATACCCCTCTGAGATGGGAACATTATCCTTATTTTACTAACAGGAACCTGATAAACAGATTAAGATTAACATGAAAAGTATCCAGCTATTTTGGTGTCCAGGCTGAGCTCTGAGTGCCTGCTTTGGCAAACGTTTAAGCATTTATACCTTATTAATCTCATCCAACTTTATCTGTCTAAAAGTAATTTCTTTCTCTGAGCTACTCATTTTCTCATAGTCAGTGGGGAGAAACAAGCACATTCAGAGGTGCTTCATCTAACATGTCTTGGATGACTATCTTGCGATAAGATGAATTACCCTCCAGGACTAAGGCAGATAAATCCTACATTATTTATTTATTTGAAGAAGTTTCCCTTGCTTTCAGTAGCATTAGGAGTGCTCAATACTCCATTAAGATGCTGCAGACTAAGAGTGTCAGGGACTTGAGGGAGATCATCTGAACCATGTCTATGCTCCTTCTGCCTATCAGCCCTCAGAAACTCGAGTCACAACACACACAAAAATCCGTGAGTGACCACTTGTGTGAAATTTGTACTAAGCAACTTTGCCTCAGTCATCCAGCAGCTGCAGGAAGAGGCATTATACCCTTATAATGCTTAAGGCAGGGTTTAATTTATGGAAATGCCTCTCAAATTCTGCAACAAACAAGGCAAGGGCCGTGAAGCTGGTAACCTCATATACTAATTGTTCCCCTTCGGCTGTGGAACTGGTATCTATTCTTCTCACTGACGGAGGGGTRTCGTGGGAACAACAGCACTACATCATGCAATAAAAGCCTGCCTCAGGTATATGTCTGAAGGGGCTGATGATACAAGAATTTTCAGACTGTCTTAGKTTTGGCAGTTTCTAATGTTGAAAAACTTGATTTTGCAACCACGAAACTGTTCTTTTAGTGCTCCTCAATGCAATTCTCTACGAATTAAAAAAAAAAGGGGGGGGGAATAAATAATAAATTTTGGCATGTTGCCTCTTATTGGCACCCACACAGATATTCCCGGGGTTTGCTGCCTAACAAAGGAATTCCTGGTCCCTGGTTCAGGTAGGGTAACCCTTTTTTAGCAGGTCACAGGGGTACTGGAGGTACAGAAGACACCATGGCAGTGCTGTGTTTTTCAGCAGGTGGAGATTATCCTGCCTGTCCTCGTGCCCCCCGGCAATCCTCATTCCCGTCTCTCTACCTCTTAGCTCCAGGCTTTTGTTGCTTATTCTTAGTCCTGGTGTTTTATCATAGCCAGTCACAATGGGAAGGGAAGGGAAGGGAAGGGAAGGGAGAGGAAGGGAAGGGATAAGAAGGAGAAGGGAAGCAAAAAAGAAACAAGATTCAGAAAATTTAATGCCAAAATTTGAAAGATAAAGCAAAATTTTTAAAAAGTTTAAAACAATCTTGACAGCCAGTACTCCAAGCCTGCCCTATAGATCTATATAATATTATGTTCTTTTTAACTTTTCCCCACTTGTATCAGCCCATTTCAGAACAATAGTGTGCTTTGGTACACACATACACCACCTTCAGAATTTCCTTAGCCACTGCGAAATGCATGAAAACATATTCAGGGCTGTATACTAAGGTATTTGAGAGCCCACGAAAGACAAGAGGAGATGAAGTTATTTGGAAAAAAGTAGGGTACAATTTTCCACTGGRAAAAAAAAAAAAATTYTCAACCTCCTTTCCTGGAAGTTGATTTTATTTTATTTCATTCTTTGTGAAAGCACCATCAGCAAATCATTTTTAACAGTGTATTGAAAATTAAACAAAATAATAAAGTGGTGGTAAAGGAATCCAGAAGTAAGTTCTACCTCAGTGGAAAAGAGAGTGAAACGGATATTAATATTTAATGTGGTGGAGGTGACAAGTGAAATGAGTACTCATTTCCCCTCTCCTTGGTGCTGTGCACAGAGATACGCACCYCCTCATTCACACATACACATTGATGCCTACATTAGCCGTGGATAGGAAAAGCTTTTCCTCTTGGAAATGGGTTCTGAATTGAAGTAAAGACCTCATTTAGCAAGCACATAAACACATGGTTACCCTTATGCAGGCACTTAAATCCCAGTTTTCAGTGAGTTTTACACATGTATAATTATACAGTTAGGTAGTTAATTGATTTGGCTGTTAGGGTCATGGCTCACAAGATTCTGAGTGATCCAACCACTTGAGAACAGGATTACTTTTGAGGACATGAAATCATTAGGATTACTTTTGAGGCATTTTATAGACTGAAACTACTCCTAAGGAACYATAAATCTTTCTTTCTGATCAGATTAAACACAAGAATGTAAAATGGTTGGTCATACAGATATAAATAAATATAAGCCAGCCACTGCAAAYGAAATTGTTGGTCTTGTTAAAGCATGTAGAGTACATAGAGGCCATAGGACCTATATCAATAAAGCWTATAAAACCTTGCTGTGCACTAGTTAACTAATATTTTACTTGGGAGAAATAGAGGGCAGAGTGCGAAGGTCTCAGACAACTGCTGAATTCAGGGCTGGCCACTGGATTTCAAGAACAAGAGGYGAACCAACTATACAGAGTTCAGAGGAAAGCAGCAAGAAAGATCAGAAGTCCAGCTAACATGGCTCCTGAGGGCAGACTGAGGGAATTACACTTAAGTATTCCAAAAGAAGGAAAATATGTGCATATGCTTGTGYATAATATGTGTATACACAACATTTAGAAAAATGAAAAAGTTTTTTTTCCATGAAATATCATTAATCTTATTACAAAAACAATCCAATTCCAAATCCTGCCTGACCAACCTAGTGGCYTTCTATGATGGAGTGACTACATCAGTGGACATGGGAAGGGCTACCAATGTCATCTATCTGSACCTCTGTAAGGCCCAACACTGTCCCCCAACAACATCCTTCTCTCTAAACTGGAGAGATATGGATTTGAYGGGTGGACTGTCCGGTGGGTGAGGAATTGGYTGGATGGACGYATCCAGAGGGTAGTGGTCAAYGGCTCAATGTCCAGATGGAGATCAGTGACAAGTGGTGTCCCGCAGGGGTCCGTACTAGGACCAGTACTGTTTATCTTCACCAGTGACATAGACAGTGGGATTGAGTGCACCCTCAGCAAGTTTGCAGATGACACCAAGCTGAGTGGTGTGGTCGACACACCTGAGGGACGGGATGTTGTCCAGAGGGACCCAGAGAAGGATGAGAAGTGGGTCCGTGTGAACCTCATGAGGTTCAACAAGGCCAAGKGCAAGGTCCTGCASCTGGGTCGGTGCAACCCCCAGTATCAACACAGGCTGGGGGATGAAGGGATTGAGAGCARCCCTGCCGGGAAGGACTTGGGGGGTACTGATGGATGAAAAACTGGACATGAGCYGGCAATGTGCACTCGCAGCCCAGAAGGCCAACCATATCCTGGGCTATATAAAAAGAAGCGTGGGCAGCAGGTCRAGGGACGTGATTCTGCCCCTCTACTCTACTCTGGTGAGACCCCCCCTGCAGTRCTGCRTCCAGCTCTGGGGTCCTCAGCACASRAAAGACATGGACCTGTTGGAGAGGGTCCAGAGGAGGGCCACAGAAAGKATCAGGGGGATGGAACACCTCTCCTGTGAGGAAAGGCTGAGAGAGTTGGAGTTGTTCAGCCTGGAGAAGAGAAGGCTTCRGGGAGACCTTATTGCGGCCTTTCAGTACTTAAAGGGGCTTATAAGAAAGATGGGGACAAATTTTTTAGCAGGGCCTGTCGCGATAGGACAAGGGGGAATGGTTTTAAACTAAAAGAAGGTAGATTCAGACTAGATATAAGGAAGAAATTTTTTACGCTGAGGGTGCTGAAACCCTGGCACAGGTTGCCCAGAGAGATGGTAGATGYCCYRTCCCTGGAAACACTCAGGGTCAGGTTGGTCGGGGCTCTGAGCAACCTGATCTAGTTGAAGATGTCCCTGGCCCATGGCAGACTAGATGTCCTTTAAAGGTCCCTTCCAAGTCAAACTATTCTGTGATTCTATGATTCTGTGAAATCTTTTCCAAGGATTATGGTATATTAAGGGTCCTTGTCTTTGCTATTATGATGTGTATCCAAAATATGCCATGATTTCAAGAAAAGACCTCCAGAGCTTTTTTTTTCCTAATTCCACAGCTCCTATACTACTAAAAGGAATGATGGCCATCTCAGCCTTCACAGGGAAGGACAYGCTGATGTTCAGACTTAGGGAGTATGTGTTCAGGCAGTAGATGTGTAGGTGTACTCTATGACTTTAGTCATTTTATCTAATCTCACCCAGTCTCTTAGTCAACTCTTCTAATTTCTTTCTGCCACTTGTCTTATTTCTTAGATGAACATAGTATTCCTTTCTTCTGTATCTGATCAGTTTTATGTGTTCATATGGGAGGATTCATGGGATGGGACTACCTCTCCCATGCACACAAAGAGCACTTAGTATAGTGACTGGAAGTTGTAGAGCAGTATGATAATATGTACTTGTGTTTGGTTGCTTCCCAGAAGAAGGAATCAACCCTGCCCATCTCTTTTGCTTAGAACATAATAGTTCTGGTGGATTTTTAATGTCCTCTAGTCTCAGGATGTGGAATATACCAAATTCTCCATTTTAAGTTCTCCAGGGCATTGTGTCCATAATATTCCTGGGCTAATAAATGAACAGGATTTATTAATGAATTTATCTGTTTTACACCTCTTCTCAAGAAATCTGTGATTCAGACTTGACTACTGGTTGCTTCCTTGAAAAAACTAAAGATGGGAGGAATTTGGCTCCAGGGTTTGGTTGTAAAAGTTTTACTATATTCTAAGTCCAGAGCCTCTTGACAGCTGGCAGCATGGATTTCACCCTCTGACAGGGTATTGGTTTCCTGGCATGTTGAAGCTGATGAAATTATTTTCATATTATTCTAAATGAGTCTTAGAGAGTCTGTGGTGATTGGATGTTTCAGCGATGCCATAAACTTGGACACCTGCTAAGCAGCTATGAAATATGAAGAATTATGGAGCAGTTTTGATCAGTACAAGATGAGAAAAATGACTGGTGCAGGCAAAGCGTTAAGAATTCCGCAACATACCCACTTTTTCATTATTAATACAGCGCATGACCTCAGAATATGCTCCATGTTAACATCAGAAGGTTGAGATTCCTGCTGATGGATAGAAAAGGGACCCCAGAATGGGAGTCATTCATGTTCATCTTTACTTCCCCACAGCCCCATCCCATTTTCATTAAAGAAAGGTCTGGGTTCACCTTAGCCTCCTGTGTTGCTTTCTCATCATTCATGCCCTGGCTAAATGTGCAAACACAAAACCTGTGCATTACTGTTTCAGGAGATGAAAGTCATGAATCATGATCAGTGTGTAGAGACAGAGTCATGTAAACTTTGGGTCTGTGTCTGTTGCACAGGGAAAGAGGAATACTGATTTAGTGAGGGGATGCACACAAAAGATAATTCTTAACATGGTTCTAGAACGTCTTGGTACCTTACACCACATTGTAGATTTTTCTTACACTCCAGCCTGGTTAATGGTGATTCCTCAGTATGATCATTGTCTAAACAAAGATGCCTGCTGTAAATGTTTCAGTCAGAGCTAGTCACCGAAGCATATGTGGTCTTCACTGAAAATCTAGCCAGCATAATCAATATAGTCTAAGAAGAAACGCATCTCATCTTAAAGTCTTTGCTCAACATGGGTCAGATGAATCAATCCTTAAAATGCTTATTCCTCTGTATTGAATGAAATGGGAACCTGGGTTATGAATTGAGATGGAGATACCTAAGGATGAAACACAGCCTGATGAAGCTCATCCTTCCCGTGAGTTGAGCTATGAGGCCAGCAGTCTTTCTTGCTACCTTCTCACCAGCTCCCTCTCTGTCTCACCCACTGGTGCAATGATGCACCCAGCCCAGCAGACACTGGTTTCTCCTAAGGGGAGCTGTGTGATTGATTTCCTTCAGGTAAGATAAATCTCATTAGTGTTCCTCCCTGACATACAAAGCCAGTGAGCTACTATTAATTGCTCTATCTGTATTATGACAGTACTTAGAGTACTTGTGTTTGGTGTGGATATCTATATAAGAAGCCTCTCTGTGCTCTAAAGAGCTAACATATTGTTTTCGTCAGTGAGTTCTGATAAACAATGTCTGGATAAGGTAGCTGAGGGGTGAGGCACGYGTATGGCCAAGTTTGTCATTTTCCACCAGCCCACCAGAAGCTGCATCATTATATTTTTTTAAAATTGCTCTTTGCTGGTTTTCCCTCTCCTTCCCCCCTCTCTCCCAAAACCATCCTGTTTCCTGCCTTAATGAAATGATTTGAGGGTCTGCRTAGACTCCTAATCAGAGAAGACACACTTTGAGAGAAAGACCATTGCAACTGGTAATGAATATGGCTTTCAGGAGCCAGTTGCCACAGACTGAATTGGGCCAGAGATAACAGACTGTTATTGTGAGCCATGACCGAGGACGTGTGTGGTATCTCCTTTCTCAGGAGACCTTACAGAGATGCTGATTCATGTGCTGTCTTCCTCCTTTGGCTGAGCAGAGTGCCAGTCTTTAGGGCTGTCATTTTACAGCGTGAAAGACAGACATGAGATGCGCTGGCAAGAGGTTTCCAGGCAGTCGGGTAATTTAGCCAAAGAATTCAAAGCCACAGTCTCTCCCATTCCTACCCACCGGATTATAACTGCAGCCAGAAGAGAGATGCAGATGAAATGAGAGAGCAAGAGAATGCGGTTACTGTGCCGAGAGGTACGGTCCAAAGAAACACATTAATTTTGTTAGGGCTTGGGCCAGCAGAAGGGGCCCAGAGTGGCAGAGAGGGAAGGAGAAGAAGGAAAAAGGGGGGATTATGAAGCCCATTGCCTAATGCACATTGCCTGGTGTTGCTGGTTGCCTGCTTCAGGGCCACCCACACGGGGTAAGTGACACTCGTGAATGACTTAGTAAAACTCATGGGGCCTGTCAAGGCAGCGAACAGGAGTCTCTCTCTTCGTCAAAGAAGGAGTCATTTAAAAACAGAGCTGTGAAGGGGGAATGGGAGTGCGGGGGGGGGTGGTTATAGAAACACAACAGCAATGAGAAAACATGAGGTTTCGCAAGCAGGGCTGAGGTCGTCGGCGCTACCTTGCTATCAGCACCCGGCGCTGAGACTGATGGGGTTTTGTTCTCCCCAGACCTGGTGGCGGATGCCAGCTTGGAGGAATGAGTCAGGCTCACCGTTTTAATTCTTTGGACATAAAACTCAGCATGAGGTACGAGGGAGAGCTGTAGTCGCGCTTGACAGAGGCCACCTAGAAAAGCCAATGTTGTTCTTAGTGGGGTGAGTTACCTCATCCTGAGCCAATAGGTGGGAAAAATCCCAGCATCTCACCCTTCACCAGTGCTGTGCATCTCCAACTGGTTGCTACAGCCCATAAGAGCTACAGAAAAGCATTTGAAAGCTCTCCAAGCTGAAGGAGCCTCATGAGGCGTTCTGAAAGTAATAAAACTACTTCTTCCTAATCCCTGTTTTTCTTCCTTTTTTTTTTTTTTCCCCTTGCTGGTAAGACTAAGAAATGATAGGCAAAAGTCCAGGTTCAGGTCACATCCAGTTGCTTGGGTACCRATTTTTCAACTTCCAAAAGAAATGGAAAGTTCAGTGTGACTACTGATGCAGTGTTGATTTTATCAGGAAGAATTTTCCGTCTCATTCCAGAGAGTCATTTCCTTTTCAWGCAAGCCCAGGATTTCAAGGGTTAATATTGAATTGGTCTCAGTCTTCGCATAGAAGGAGATGACCTGCATAGAGGCAGTGTCACCAAATTCAAACTTCGCCTAATTTGACAAAGAAAAGTCAGAGGATTTTCAAATGGAGCAAAAATGCTATTGTGTTTGGGTCAAAGTGTTCATTTTCTTATTTAACTGCACAATAACGACGTTTCAGTGCCATGTCTGATATACACAGATTTCTTGCTATTCAACAGTGCACTAAAACAAAATAAGAGTTAGTACTTAAATGTTGAAGGACTTTGCAATCAAAATAATTGAGAAAGAATAATTGCAGGAGCTAAGGCACAAACATGAATGCGTTTGTCCAGGAATCATTGGCATATCTGGAAAGTTGCYGACCTCAACAGGTCCCAACCAATAAACTGGTAATGAAGTTTCCTTCCTCTAAAAACATATCTGTGACTTGTGAAGTACAACTCAAAGCCAATAGACTCTTTCTTGTGAGTTCACCAAAGACAGAAGCTCTGAGAAACTCCAGAAATGCAAACAGAAACAACAATATTTTTCAATTTTTCTTCTTTTTTTTTTCAACTTTGCACAACCTCTGAGATTTTGATCTGCCAAGTTTCACACAGCTCTGGTTAATTGTTGTTCAAGAAGCAAGTCTTCTGACTCAGAGTCATATCCTAAAATTCTTCCTTATGAAGGTTGCACACTACTGAGGGCCAGCAATGCAGATCCATTTGCTGATGTGATTTGACTAATCCCCCTATAATGAGGAAGTGGAACAGCTGAGATGAAAGCCTGAGCCCTCACTGTGCAAAGGTATGAACTAATAAGCAAAGCTAAGCTAATATGGGGAGCCGGGCATTCCCGGAGGGGATTTGAACCAAACTGACTTTGGTGGTTTTGATCAAAATGAATGCCAAAAAAGTTATTGAAGGGTCCAAAAACTAAAGCAAAAAGTCAACWATACTACCACCTGTCTGTTCATTCATGATACTATTAGCCATTCAGTGGCAAAAAGAACCCTTACCCCAAATTTCAGTGTGTGTCAGAACTTTCATTGTCACATCACTTATTTGCAGTGGACAGCAAACATCTGTGGACTGCATTCGTAACACTGAAGAAATCCGTACATTTGCGTGCTCGCTAGAGGTATTTAAAACCACACAGAGAGATAGGGTCATGCAAAAGAGGAATGTAATAAGATTAATACGGACTGCAGTTGGTCTGGGATAAACCCCACGAACAGTGAGATTTATTAACCCTTGGAACCGAATTTCTAGAAAAATTGACCTACTAACTTGAGAAATGTAAAACTATCCCAAAACCACACAGTAGAGAACATGTTGTACATCCTTGATTAACAGATATATATCCTTCTGAATGGGATTTTCCAGCCTCTGAAATGTAAGAATAATGTTTTGCTGTTTATGTTGCTGTGAGGCTACAGACCTTATAATGATGGTGCTGTCCTGACAGAATAAAAGACAGACTTGACCCTAAGGAATTTCCTTTCTCAGTCATCAATTAAATACATTTTTTAAGCATGAATTTTCCTTTATGTAATATGCCTAAATCTATCCCTATTAAACAAAGTATGCAGACACAAGAAGAACTTTATGAGGATTTAGTGCTTGCTTAAGCGGTTTGGTGGATCAGAGCTTAAAGAAGTAGAGTTACTCTTAAATTAGCAAGGAAAGGAGAATGAGAAACCAAGGCACAGAGAGTTTGAAGTATTGATGTCTGAAATGCCAGTGATGAGACAAGGGGAAACAAATGGAATTTGCTGCAAAGCCAATACACAATTGATTAAAAGTAAAAAAGACAGTTTGAAAGAAATTTTAGTAGGTTACTACCGATTAGATGGAAAGCCTTGGCATGTCATTTAGTGATTTGGTATTTTTCTTCATACGGAGAGATGGACACATGGAAAATTCCATTGGTTAAGATTCTTGTTTTACTCTCAGAGTGAATTACTGGTTGCAGATCACTATTACTGTGTCAGCTAGCTAGTTAGCCAGCAGTTTCTCCAAGGAACATAAATTAAAGTGCTAAGCTGCACTGTACTGGATATGTGAAGGGTACCCAATTCAACTGCCCTTGACAGGTATCTAATGCCTTTTAAGATGCCTCAGAGTATCGTCTCTGGCATCTGTTGCTCTACAAGAACACAAGGCTAGTGTCAAATCTGCCAGGTGTAAGTAAGTACTCAAAATACCTTACGTGTCTCAAAGGACTCTGGACACCAATGCGTGGATGACTGAATCAAGGCCACATCCTCCCCCCTGAGCGACTTCTCTGGTGCAGAGTCTTGAAAATAACCCAGTGATGGGGTATGATGCTGAGATGGTGTAAGGAAGATGGAGAAACAACAGTGGCTGGAGAAGCTGGGAGGGCTGAGAGGGGAATCTAGCAAACAAGTTGCTGGAAAGTGAGGTGGGAAGACAACTGGGGAAAGCTGGTTCAGGGAGGACAGCTTTCCATTACGGTGGTGGGACACGAGCACTGCATAAGATCATTTGGATCCTCCAAGTTGATAAAGAGAGATTGTGTTACATCACAGTCTTCTGCTCCTCCAGCATTTCAAAGGGAACTACTCGGAGCTCATCCCAGCTAAAATAAGTCTTTGGCATGTGTTCCAAGGCCTTGAGCCCACCCCAGTCTGACACTTGGAGCCACCCACCAAGAAGGAAAGCAACATCACCACGCGTAGCCAGCTGGGTGCTGTCAGAGGCAGGAAAAACCTTCATGCAGAGTGCAGAGGAAGAACTGCATCCCATCCCAGGCCAAAAGGAAAACCTTTTCTCTGAATTCATATCCTCCACTGACATTATTAATCAGGCTGACATCGGGCTGTGCACATGAGGAGAGGGCAGAGAGCAAACTGCTTTTACTCAAATAAAAAAAAAGAAGAAAGATCTCTTGAAAGCATTCTCATAAGTTATGTCCACAGACTTGCCAAGTCTCCAATAAGATGTGTAAGTCTCATTCAACTAGCTCTTGTTTCAAATGCCCCCACATTTCCACCTGTATCCGCTGCATTCACACTTGCCAAGGCCTTCCAGGACTCTGTGTTGGTCACAGCTGGTCAAATTGCTCTGAGCTTTGCCAGCCACCTGTGCCTGGGTGTTTGGAGTCAGATTATGGGAGGGAAGCAGCCAGGGATCTGGAGCGAACAGTTTTATTTGGAAAGTGCGTTCCCCAGCTGCAATGCTTCATTAAAGGCCTTTCCTCATGATGTGAACAGAGACAGCCAGTCTCCATCACGGGACCCAGAGTGAGCCTATCTCCATCATGTGGTGTGCTGCTCTCAGAGGTAAACAGGCTTGAAAAGTCAAATTTTTGTCCCCAAGGATCAGGTTGATTTTCCCAGGGAATGCACAGAAAGGTTTGAAAAAAGTGTGCAGGGGTAGCTAGAGGGTGCTGGTTGCTCTTCATGGGGAAGTTTGTGAAAAGGAATCCTAGGGCTCCCTGCCAGAGCTGGGATTCAGGCTGCAGACACAAAAATGTGGGTGTCTGCAAGCAGGTATAAAGTCTAGAGAATTCTTCAGTTCATTTTATATTAATTATCCAGATGTTCTTTCAGTTACCCACTCACAGGTATCTTCTGCCCTTTGAGTTGSTGTATGGAGTCTGGCGTGAATTCTGGAAAAGCACAGGTTTCCTGCAGGTCCTGTGACACATCTAGGTAACTTGATTGAGGTGTCCCAGCTATGCTAGAGCATCTCAAATGGCTATAGATGCTTCTACCATAGGAAAATTAATTGAGCCCACTTACTGGCCAGATAAACACCTCCCTAGATTCCACTGGCTATATCTCCATTGGCTATACTGAGAGCCTAGACACTTTACACAAGATTTGTCCAAACAGAGGCATCCAGTGTTCTTTCAGGTGACATCCAAGACATGCAAATATAGTGGTAGTTATGACACAGGACTTGTAGTGGCCTTGTGCTCTTATGGACTGAAGCATTATGTGAATTTCTAGACTGTATTGTCAGTATGGGCTAGATCTTCAGTGATTATGATAGAAGTTTTAACAGCTGCTTCACATGTAGAAATCTATGGTAGGGTTCAGCGGCTTGAAGACAGGAATTGAGGCTCATTTCAGTGTCAAAGCATGGATGTTTGCAGCCATTTGGGACACACAATGCATCTGAGAACACTGCATGAAGTTATCAGAGTGGGCATGGACCAGGGGTGGATGGTCTCCAAATATAGTGAGCAATTAAATTCATTTATTTCACTATACAAACCTTAAAAGCCATCTATAAAAGAGAGCAAGCACCCTACATGTTCTTTACAAACAATGCAGAAAGACTTGTTTCTGTAACGTGTTTCAGCTCACTAAGACCTGACTGTAGAGAAATTGTAGAGGAACTGAGCTCTCAATCCATGTTTTCCAGTGAAATGCTAGAGGTAGAAGGACTTAACATAACCCTTGCACTCTCAAAGCTCTCTAACTAAAAATAATGAGGATAGATTTTATCATGATATGTCTGAGATTACCTGTCTCCCAGGGCAACTATGCTTTTGTTKCTGACCTCAGAATGGAGCAAGCCAAAAAGTGACTCAGATCTACCACTTGTAACGGTCACCAAGATTCAGAGTGAAGTTTATACCGGATACTAATGGAAACACCTACACTGAATCCATGCTGAAACAGAAAGCTTGCCTGAAAATGCAGTGATGGTTGTAGCTTTCAGGTCCACAGGCTGGGAATCCTTCTGGAAGGTTGTCCAGTACTGGATTGACCAAACAAGCAGTCTTTTGAGTCACAGTTTTGGCATAATTTCCCCCATCTGCTTGCAGAAGAAAGAAGTTTTCTCAATCCCCACAGGTAGTGATGTGTCTGTATTCCTTGAAATGCCTGAGGCACCCTCAGATTTCCATGAAACAATGGCCAATTGTCCTTTATCTTTCACCTTAATACTGCTGCAATACTGTTGATGTTGCTTTGCATTTCTGAGATGTGACCTTTGTTTGCTTTCACCCACCCACCCACCTGCACAATAACATAACTGACCTATGCTAGAAGACRCTTCTACCAGATTGTACCAATGACCTTCCTTGGTTAACTATCTGCCACGTGTGTTTATTGCTCTGTGTCTAGACTAACATTAGCATATTTTGTGGGCTGCTCACCACCTCCTGCTGAGCTCCCTGGTCTCCAGCTTTGCCTGACTAACTTGGATGAGCTGTCTTTGGACATACAGTAGGAAAGTGAGAGCATGAGTAAGAACATGTGAGTTGCAGGACAYGAGGAGAAGAATACCACATTTATAAAACCTCATGCCCATGACATTTAAATCCATGGGGGTAACAAGTGYTGTTATTTGTAGGGAAATGCATCAYGCAAARTTCAAAGTCAYGGTGGAAACAGAGGTATGGGAATGAGAGAGAGTCTTGAGCTCCAGTTAGGAGGTAGAAAATGGGAGATAAAATCCTACAGGAACTCTATATGTAGGCAAAGTGCCTTCAGTCTCTCTGTAAGTGAGAGAGCGTTACTGTATACACCAGCTAAGTGAGTTATGGGTATCAGTCCTCCTTCCCTTCCCTTCCCTTCCCTTCCCTTCCCTTCCCTTCCCTTCCCTTCCCTTCCCTTCCCTTCCCTTCCCTT